>SKCR01014176.1:0-56396 GCA_019454045.1 Zanthoxylum bungeanum | reverse complement strand
TTCAAGTTTGGTACCTTCCAACGTAACATATGCCCAGCATCCCCAAAATCTTCAAGAAAGAGAAACCTGGTTCCTTCCTGTCCATATCTCATATGGGGTCTGTTCAACAGACTTCGACGGACCTTATTCAAAATAAGTACATCACTGTTTAATGCGTATCCCCAGAAGGATATTGGTAGCTCAGTGCGACTCATCATTGACCTTACCATGTCTAACAAGGTGCGGTTTCTCCGTTCGGACACACCGTTTTTAATTGCGGTGTTCCAGGAGGAGTCCACTGTGATAGAATACCATATTCTTTCAAGTAATCTTGAAACTCATAACTTAAGTATACGCCACCACGGTCTGACCGTAATGTCTTAATACTCTTGCCTGTTTGTTTCTCCACTTCATGTCGAAACTCTTTGAATTTCTCAAAAGTTTTCGTCTTGTGTCTCATAAGATACACATAACCGTAACGAGATGCATCATCTTTAAAGGTTACAAGTAGTAGTGAAATCCACCTCTAGCCTGGCTAGACATGGGCCGCATACGTCAGTATGAACGAAAGCCAACAGTTCTGTGCACGTTCACCTTTACCGCTAAAAGGTGATTTAGGCATTTTGCCTAAAAGACAAGATTCGCAGACGTCATATGAATTGGGATCAAATTCCCAAGTACCCACTCTTGAAAGTGTGGATATGCGAGTCTTGTTGATGTGTCCTAGACGACAATGCCACATATAAGCTTCATCTTTTAGATTACTCCTTTGAGCCTTTTGTTTGTCATTTTAGGAGATTCATTATATTCAAAATATAAAGACCGTTATTTGCAACAGCTGTGCAAATTTCTGTATCACTTTTATATAAATAACACCCGGTTTTCTAAATACAAAAGTGTAACCCTGCTGGGTTAACAAGGATACAGATATAATATTCCTAGTTAAACTAGGTACAAAATAACAGTTCAAAAGTTTAAGTACATGTCCTGAGGGCAGTTCTAAAACAAAAGTCCCTACGGCCAAAACAGCAACAGGTGTTCCGTTCCGACCCGTAGATCCATCTCCCCTGACGCCAGAACCCTGCTATCCTGCAGATCCTGCACATCAGTACAAATATGAGCACCACAACCAGAATCAAAAATCCAATTTTTAAAACTAGAAGTATTCATATTTATCTCAATAACAAACATACCAGAGGCGATAGCCTTGCTAGCCTTGATATCCTCCTCTGCCCATTGCCCATTCGGCAGTCACGTTTCCAGTGGACCTCTTGCCGCAGTTGAGGCAGATGTCTCGAGATTTGTCCTTTGGCTTCCTAGAAGCCACTGTCAACTTGCCTTTGCCCTTCTTCTTGAACTTCTTCTTCCTCGCACCTCCAATTGCCTTGGGCCCAGCCCTTGCCGCATGAGAGGTCGATGCATAATGCGCCTCGCACTTGCTCCCCTTTAGGAGTTCCCTTTCGGACTCCTTTAGCACGGACAACAACTCTCCAAGAGTGTCGTCAGTACCATCAACTTAGAGTGATGATGATTTGTTTCCCAAGTATCGGGTAGCGATTGTAATAGCATATCAATCGTCAGCTCTGCCTCCGAGACAATGCCCATCTTGGCTAACTCATCTATGTTAGCGATTGTTGGGTCCCGTGGACCTCAACTGATGCGCCGTCTGTCATCCGGGAGCGGAAGAGTTTCCTTACTAGCTCGTACCTATCCATCGCTTGTTGGTGCGGTGGAGATCACGCAATCTTGCCATCATTTATAGGGATCCAAGTCCCTGTACTGGCGTCTGAAATGCTGGGTCATTGCAGCTAGCATAACTGACTGAGCTTGGTCACAATCGTCACTATGAGTCTTCCATAACTCAGCTCCAGTGGCTCAGTGGGTTTAGGCGGGAGAGGTCTCTGAATAGTATACAGTACCCTCTCAGCCCCAAGCACTATCTTGAGGTTCATTTCCCAGTCGGCAAAGTTTGTCCTTTGAAGACATATCGCCCATGATTATGTCGCGGATATTACCTTTGCCTGTCATCTTGACAACTATAGTCCAACTATAAAGTCAACGATGTTATGGGTACAGTCAAACTGTTACAAGTAAAATAACAATATATTAGTCCAACTAATTATTTAAAATATTGACGAAAAAATTTTGAAATACGCGTAAGGCTAAATATCTGAACGAAATTTCAAATTCAATAATAGCCTCCCACTATTTTCTTCAAGTCTCTAACCCTCTGTAGAGGACTCGGGAAATCGAATTTCCTAGTGGGCTAGGATCCCAATAAATAACACACAACCTTGACTTTGGCCAATAAAAATTGTATGCTATTTACATCCAAGTCCGAAACATATGTATAATGTCAATGTATCCATTACATTTTCCAAACCCTATCCTCCGAATCATCTAGGCCTTGGCTTTGGCCAAAAACAAACCTAATGATTCCAGTTAAGCGGGACCCATTGACGAGGAAAGTTTCGTAATCAATGTCATTGGACAAAAAGTGATCTTGACTTTGGCCAATAAAAATCACGATTGGACAAGACACCGATATGCAACAAAACTCTCATGATTCAAGTACATCCTTGATTGACAAAGGTCTTGACTTTGGTCAAAAACAAACCAATGACAACTTCGGATCTTGAACAAGAACCATTCAATGGAAGGATATTTGCTTAATATAAATTGAGGGATTTTCGCGTAATTGGCAACCAATTTATTTATCTTTGTTAGGTCTCATCATCATACACCCTAAGCATGCTTCTAAAACATCATAAAGCGCGTAAAGTAAATTAATAGTGATATGCGGATGGATATATAAACAACTTGTTCCTAGAACAAATCACTCCCTTTCCTCTCCCGCTAGCACTATTCTACTTACTACCCAATTACATAATACATAAGAGAATCCTCATTTACATTGAGGGGAATTAGGTGATAAGAGAATACAAAGAGATAAAGAGATAAGGCTGGACACGCAGGTCCAATTTATAAATTCCAAATTTACAATAATTTCTAAAATTACCCTTTCCCTTCTAATATCCATCCGATATACACTATTCATTCATCACATTCATATATATTCAAACAAGACATGCTTTTATAACCACGGTTTGATTTTGCGCGAGTCCAACTCGATTGAGAATAAGTACATAAGGTACGAATTCGCGAATTATATCGAACTACTTATTAAATCTGATTTAATTCGTATTCAATACTAATTCAATTATTAATTCCAAATTAAATGTTTACACTTTAATGTGCTTTAAAGACTTAGATTCTAAATCTAATTCTATTGGGTCTCAAAGCCCAACTAACATCCAATGTTTAATTTAATTAAAGTCAAATGGGCTTTCAATTGATTTATTAAGGCTTGGGCTTTGGTCAATGTGGGTCAAACCCAATTACCAAGCCCAATAAGGAATCACCCTTAAATGCCATAAAACCAATTTTAAGCCCATAAGGCCCAATTAAATTATTAAAGCCCATTATATTATATTTGGACTTAATGGAGTGATTTAGGCCCAAATTGGATCCAATCCTTTTGGCCCAAATCTACTTGGTCCAACCAAGCCCATTATGCCCAAATACAATATTAAAAGCCCAATTCACCAATTAAGCCCATTAATTAAATTTTAATATTCCAAACATTAAAGTCCAATTAATTAAAGTGTAATACCAAGATTAATACATTAAACCAAATATTTCAAAAATACCCATTTAATTTATTAATCATGTATTGTTCAAAACATATGTCCAACATTAATTTGAACAAAAATCAAGTCCATTTTCATGTCTATGTGTATTCGGCCAAGGTGAGTTTTTTGTGTCGATTGTTTTTCAATCCGATTGAATTACTAATCTACGTCCGTATACATTCTAAGTCATCCAATGATCTTAAACATAAAAAATTCCAACACATCCAATGGTGACACCCATTCGGCCAAGGCATAAATTGGGGGGAAAAATCATCCAATGCATTTTTCATAAAATTGATTCCATATTATGTCATATTACATACATATAAGCATACTCATTCATCCAATTTCACAAGAACATGCTTCAATCAATTTTACCCAAATTTTAACCTAAAGTATTTCATGCTTAAACCTAGCTCAATGATACCATTGTTGGTTTCTATAATATGTCCCAAGGAAAGATTAAGCATTTGAAATACAACAATGAATATATATATTAAAAGATGAAGTATGGCGGAATCATACTTACATGCTTTAGTGATGAAGAAAATCAAACCAAAATGGAAGCTCCAAGGTTGGGATGATTCGGCCAAGAAGAGAAGAAGTGGAAAGCTCCAAGCTTTGTGTATTCCAAGCTCTTTGATGGTTTCCCTATCACCTCTTTATGATCCTTGAAGGTGCTAGCCTTGTGTGTGAATATATGTTCCAAACAACCACAATTTCTTCAAGTTTTTGCAACAAAAAATGAAGAAATGGAGAGCCCAAAACTGTTTCAGGTTTCGGCAATTTGAGAGAGAGAGAGAGAGTTTGTGTAATTGATTTTTGTTACCAAAAATCAATTTATATTTATGACATAATATTTATTAAATTAATAATAAACTTATGACACAAACCATGCAATGGCTTAGAGTGTCAAACACTCAAACTCCATGCAAAACAATTGAGTGTATTGTACACTATCACCATGCAATGCATTATCAATTAAATAATGCATATAATGACATGTGTCATGTGGGCCCCACACGTTTCCAAATGAAAGTGGGCCCACGTGCACTCACGCGTTCAGGTTCGATATTTCCAAAATACCGAACTTACGTCGCGACGTTAATTAAATCGAATTTAAATAAATAACTGCGCCTGGCGAAATTATTATTTACGTCGCTAACGAATTAATCTAAATTAACTCGTATGCCCGAATTAAAATCTAATTTTAATTTCGCGTCGAAATCGAATTCCGATTATTATATCGAATATAATAATTTTATCGATTAATTCTAAATTAATCGTTCTCTCTCTAAACAAGGCACTTTTTCCAAGATAAAGTTTCTCCGCAATTACTCCAAGATTAATTAAGTCCGAATCAAATATCATAGGTGAATCTTCAGGAAGCGACCCAAGAGATCTCTGGATATTTTGGCAGTAAATACGGTCATCGGATAATCCGAACACGTACGTACCTCGTACTACGTTCTTACCGATTCACAAGACAAGGTTAGCTTCTAGCAAAGCGCCATGCCTACCCAATTCTCCAGAAATATTCTTATAGGAATATAAGATCTATATCAAGCGTAGTATACCGTAGTATTGCGCACATCGATCCAGAATCGGATGATCACATGTTAGGCCTGGGGCTGGAGATGTGTCTGCCCCGTACGAAACATATATCGGACATCAAGCAACTAGTCTCTTTAAATAGGACAATCCTGACCTGGTCATATTGTCCCGACGGTTGCAACCTTTTATAGAGTACTAGTTCTGAGTCCTGCGTGATCATCACCTCCATATGTCTGAAGCGATAGTTCCATCTCGACATCACATCCAGTACACTACGATTCTCGATAAATCCAGAAGAGGTGTACACAGAACCGGTAAGGTCCCCAACCACCAAAACCAAAGTTTACCGATTGTCGTAAGTACTAGCGATGTAAGTCTCAGGTTAAGACCATGTACACCTACCCTGATGCGGCCTCCCATAGACACGCAGACATACTACAATGGGATTCCGCGGGGTCTATCCAGAGCGAAGCTGTTTTCCGTACCATCGGTAAAACACAACCTCCTATCGCACTTGCATAAGTATCCAATACTTAAATATATGAGAACTATGCCGTTGTGCCCTCACAACGTGCACAAGCGCAATACTAGTCTATTCCGCATTATCGATGTCCGATCTCGATAATACTCCGACTAGGGATATTTAATGATTAAACCTTTATGGATTGATACTGTCTCATATCATCTCAATCCGGTATTAATCATATGGACTTTCGCCATTTATATATCAAAGTAAATAATATTACAAAACGGCAAAAGGCAATTTCATTATCACATAGTTAATTTTGTACAATAATACAATATCATTTACAAACAGTGACGCTATGGGACATAATGTCTAACATCAAGGATATTCTTTACATCAATCCAGAGACCATCACCTGGATCGGCCTGATTGTGACTGCATATGTTCAAAGCATATGAGACACCAGGTCGCGTACATATCCTTGAAAGGAACTTGGGACACCACCTATCTCCACATTGGTATTCTATTGTCCACTTTGGGCCTAAGCCCTCATGGATTTGCTCTTAAGCTCTACCCAAAAGGCCTCATACCAATGAAGATATTGTCCATACTTATAAACCATGATCCTCCCAACTTCTAACAAATGTGGGACTTTGTTTGCACACCCAGGAAGCGGCCGTGAATGCGCAGTGGAAAATAAAAATTATTATGTTATGATGCCGCTATCCCTTTGCCCATGACCAATTTATTTGATTATTCTACAAGCCTAGGCATGTTACTATATATATTCTAAGCATAAAAACTCATAAAATATGCAAAGAACATTAACGTAAACATGCTAACTATCATAAGAACTCTAATTAAAATAAAGAAAGAAAAAGACTTACTTGAACCGAAGACTCTTCCAGTCCCCCCTCCAATCTTCAAGATTTTCTCGAACTCAGCAAGCTCTTCCACGTTCCAAATAGCCACCCAAGTGTGTGGCCTCCATAGATGCACACACCAAAACCAAAACTCTACGGCAAGACTACGCCTTGAGTGCACGGGTATTTTGCCCTTGGTGCTAGCGTAGGCAAATACCTCAAAACTTTTAACTCAAGGTTCCTCTTGTTAATTAGACTTAAGGATCCTCAAAATCAGTGACTTACTCTTAAACTTTAGATTTGCTCACTTATATAAACCCAAGATATGAAAGGTTTGGTGCAAATTTTTTTAAGAATTCTTTGGGTTTATATAGTGCTCCAAAGACAACAAAATTAATTAAGAATCTGATGTGGGATAAAAGTGAATTTAATCTTAGCCATTGGATCTTAATTTAGTGGTTAAATGAGATAATAAAACCCTAATAAGAGTTTGGGCCGAATTGGAATTCAAAACAAGTAACAAAAAAAAAATTACTATTCACATGAATAGTAATTTTTTTATTCCAATTCCCAAAGTGCCTCCATCGTCATTCACCAATCCCTAAGCCACTATGGAACCTCATAAATGATCTGTTCAATAATTAAACACATTGAACCATTTATGACCAATTCCTATAACAATCATATATGCTGTTATATTGTACTGTGCATTATTAACCATTGATTTCGACTTTGTTGTATGTGATCTTTTGGGTTCCCCTCAAGTTGGACATGAAATGAATCGTGATAATTTAATTGAACATAAATTATCCTCCGATCAGATGGTCGTTCGATTTCAATGACCAAGGTTGAGATCTAGCAACATGCCAAGGCCCCCAAATGAGAAGGAAAGATATATATACACATTCTGTATGCGATTTAAATATGATACAGTCCCTCGCCTCACTAAATCCCCACCTATTGACCTAGGGTACGGAAAGTGTCTACCCATATGGTCAAAGGTATGATGTTGATAGTGTCATGAATCGTGCAAACCCAAGAACCTCACATGATTCTTCCGCTGTGGCCATAGTCTGAAGCAGTTATCACACAAATCAACCCGCGAACTGGAATACTACTCTTATAAGAAAATATTATCCGAGAGAGTGATGATTCTTTATTTAATCTTTACAAACTTCACGTGTTTCAACAAATGGCCCAATCATACCCTTATGACCGGATCTTTTGAACCGGTGAAGGAGAATGTCAGTGTTATTTGATCCACACATAAGATTATAAAGACCTCAAGTCAAAGGACTAGTTATATAATCGATACATGAAAGTTCTCATGGACACATGGGATAAACACTCCATATGAAAAATTCTGGCGGTCAGTTCGATGGACATGAGCAACTCATGCATCCATGTGATACACCAAGCGGACGGATCTCCGCTAGTAGCCTATGAGATCGGCTACCCCACTTAAGGACGGATCATATCATCATGCTAGTCTCTCTGCTTTGTGAACGCCCAGATTATTCACAAAACTATGACTAGGAACATTTAAGAGTAATGATTCTCATAAGGCGTGGAAGCCATCGTCTTATTACTCCAATGGCTTTTTTACAGTGTTGATGATTCATATAAGTTATGTAAGACACGTATAATAAAGATTGCCATTTTATTAATTAATGAAAATATTACAAATACATGTACATATAGCCCATCCACAAGTTGGGTATAGGGCATATCCCTAACAATCTCTCATTATTAATATAGCCAACTAGTATGAATCTGTACACCATACTCTTGGGTGTGCCTATCATGCTTTTGTTGAGTCAACCCTTTAGTCGGAGAATCTGCAAGATTATCTTCTATGGGTATTTTCTCTATAATAACCTCTTTT
The DNA here is from genome assembly GCA_019454045.1 of Zanthoxylum bungeanum. Lineage (NCBI taxonomy): Eukaryota > Viridiplantae > Streptophyta > Magnoliopsida > Sapindales > Rutaceae > Zanthoxylum > Zanthoxylum bungeanum. The sequence continues at coordinate 47,957 of SKCR01014176.1, read as the reverse complement.
CTGTCAACAATCTCCCTGATGAGATGAAATCACCTGAGTACATGCTTGGATTTCTTGTGGGACCTTGGTTCCTTTGATTGAGCAATGGCGCCCGTGTTGTCACAGTACATCGTGATGCCATTCTTTATCGCGGGAAGCACTTCCAGCACCGTGATGAACTTCTTTATCCAGACTACTTCTTTAGCAGCCTCAGATGCTGCAATATACTCAGCTTCAGTGGTGAAGTCCGCTATAGTTGACTGCTTTGAGCTTTTCCAACTGACAGCACCGCCATTCAAAGTAAACAAATATCATTTTAGCAATCTATTGTCATCTCTATCTGTCTGAAAGCTCGCATCACAGTAACTATAGACTTTCATCTCAAAACAATCTCCGTATGTCAAAAACACATCCTTAGTTCTTCTCAGATACTTGAGGATTGTTTTGACAGCTGCCCAGTGTTGCTCACCAAGATTTGTCTGATACCTGCTCGTTATGCTAATAGCATAAGAGACATTAGGTCTTGTATATTGCATGGCGTAGATGATCGATTCTATTGCTGAAGCATAAAGGATCCTACTCATACGCTCTATATCTAAATGAGTATGTGGACATTACTCCTTATATAATTTGATTCCATGACAAATAGGTAAATTACCTCTTTTGGAATCTTCCATTTTGAATATTTTCAAAACTTTATCTATGTACGTAGATTGAGAAAGTCCTAACAACCTCTTAGATCTATTACGGTAGATCTTAATGCCGAGGATGTAGGCTGCTTCTCCCAAATATTTCATGGAGAAATTCTGAGATAACCATTTCTTGGTGGCTTGCGTCATGAGAATATCATTCCCGATGATTAATATATCATCGACATATAATACAAGAAATACAACAGCACTCCTACTACTTTTCCTGTAAACACAATGCTCTTCTACATTTTTTATGAAGTCAAATTCTTTGATTGTCTCATCAAATCGTATATTCCAACTTCTGGAGGCTTGCTTGAGTCAATAAATGGATCGTTTAAGCTTGCATACTTTATTATGATCTTGCTTATATGCAAACCCCTCAGGTTGTGTCATATAGACTTCCTCTACAAGGTTCCCATTAAGGAAAGTTGTTTTGACATCCATCTGCCAAATCTCATAATCAAAGTGTGTAGCTAGTGCCAGTAAAATTCGAATGGACTTTATCATTGCAACATGCGAGATGGTTTCATCATAGTCAATTCCTTGGATTTGTCTATAACCTTTTGCCACCAACCTAGCCTTATAGGTTTGGATGTTGCCTTCTGCATCAGTTTTACGCTTTGTAAATCTACTTGCAGCCTATGGGTTTTATACCTTCAAGTGCATTTACCAAGTCCCAGACTTGATTCTGATACATAGAGTCTATTTCAGATTTCATGGCCTCAAGCCACTTGACTGAATCAATGTCACGCATTGCTTCATCATAACTGGTGGGATCGTCATTTTCAATGACCTGATCATGTTCCTCATCAATATGGAAACCATATCTTTCAGGCTCATGTCTTTCCCTACCAGGGCTTCTAAGTTCATAACCTTGTGGTTGTTCCGTCGCTGCCCTTTTGAGGGGCCTAGGTTTAGTTATATGTTAGTTTGTGCTTCTCGTACCTCATCGAGGTCAAGTCTACTCCCACTATTTTTCTTGAGAAGGAATTCATTCTCTACAAATTTATCATTTCGTGTGACAAATGTTCTTTGTTCATTTGGGACGTAGAACACGCATGCTCTTGAGTTCAAGGAATATCCTACAAACTTACATTTAACAGCCCTATTGATCGGAGCGGAAACACACACGTATAACGCATGCGCATGTATCGTTCAAGTAGTATAAAAATATCGATCCCACGAGGACTTAATATCAAAACTATTAATTTTATGAGGTCAAATGATTACTAGTATCTAACAGGTTGATTGATTGATTTGAAATGGTGACGATTCTAAATTTAAAAGCAAGTAAATAAAATTGTCGAAAATAGGTTTTAAGAAAATTCAATATTAAAACTATCTAGGGTTGTGATTTCTTCCAATATCATTTTAAAGATGAAGTGGTTATCTTAAAGTTGGGTAATATATTGATTTATTAACCTGGAACACTAAATTATGTGTAAGCCTCTGTCGATGGTCAGACACAGATACCCAGTTTAACCCAATTGAACCATATGTCTATGTCAACCAAATTATCTGGATTCATTAAGTTTAAGTCCAATTATGGCTACCCCCGCCCGACATGTATATTCCTATCCTGTAAGGAAATCTATTAAAGGGTTATCTATCCTCAAGGAAGATCGTGGGCTATTGAGTCTACGTCTGAAACCTAAAATCCCTATGTCTAGTTCATTTTAGATTTACCAGATCAATTTTATTAATGGCCAGTTAATGAAAAAGCATTAAGATTAAGACTTAATAAATAAATCTTTATATTACCCAAACTATAATTTAACCCCTTATAAAACGGTGATATTAAAAGTCATCACAACCCCAGATAACTAATTCAGTTACAACACATAACTAGGGCTAGTAAAAACTTGAAAATAAATGACAGAAAGTAAAAATGTGGTAAAGTAAATACTGAAAAGTAAATTACAATAAAATAAAATGCTAAGGTAAAAGGAATTACTTTTACTACTACTAATTTAGATATCACCCACAAAATAATATATAAACTTGTGATAATATTACCAACCGACCAATCTGGCGGTATCCTAATTAAGTCAAATTAAGTCCAACCAGCCATTAAGGCGGTAAAAAGATTTGTCCATGAACCTGCCATATAGGCGGTAAAAAAAGTTTAATTACCAACCGACCAATCTGGCGGTATCCTTTATTAGTCAGGTTTAAATAGTGAATATATTATTTTTAAGGGAGATTAATCTAAATAGTATTAGTAAAAGAATTACCTTTCATCCTAGCTGGAGAAGTTACCTCCACATGGTAAATAGTAAAAACTGTAAAAAGTAAATATTAAAAATTAAATTACTATTATTATAAAACGTAATTAAAATTAATTACAAAACTAAAAACTAAAAACTAAAAGAAAGTAGAGAGAAAAACTCTCTCTTTAGATAGAATATAAGAGAGAGAGTGGTGCAATAAATTCTGAAATCTCAGCTCAATTTATAGGCCTCGGTAGGCTTCCAGCTTTTGTCGACGTGGCACGCTCTGGTTCGCCGGTTTGAAGATTCTGGATAAGCTGATAAGGTGACACGTGGCGAGGTGGTTAGGCTTCAATTATTGTGACACGTGGCGGCTTCTGATTGGTCGATGAGATTCTTATCTGCCACGTGTCAGATAAGGCTTAGATACTCAATGATTGATGCTGACGTGGTGCTGATGTGGCGGTGACGTGGCGGTGACATGGCGACACGTGGGAAAGAGACTGTCGTCACCGTAGGACTGCGACACGTGGCACTTCCTGATTGGTTGATGATGACGTGGCGGTGAGGTGGCAGTTTGACTTGGTGAACCTGGTGATGTGGCTGATGATGTGGCAATGAAGTGGAGTGACACATGGCACATGTGGCGATGATGACTGTTGGCACCGTAGAATTCTGACACGTGGCACGGCGCATGTTAGCTGGACGACTATGATGGTGAGACGTGGCACGGCGCATGTTAGCAAAATCAAACTTTTCTCATATTCTGATTTGTGGACCCGGCGCACGTTAGCACTGTTCGGCGCACGTTAGGCGTCGCGACACGAAAGGTCTTGGCGTCGCGATGCGGACAATTTACTGAAATGTCCTTTTTGTCCAATTTTCACTGTTTTGGCCCAAATCACCTCCAGAATGTCCTGAAACTTTATTTATCTACAAAATAACACAAAACACATCAAAATATTCACAAAACTCAAGAAACTATACAAAATATTAGGTTAAATGAGTGGGAAATAGTGATAGATTTACCACTCATCACACCCCCAAACCTAACATTTTGCTAGTCCTCGAGCAAAACATAGAGTAAAATAACATAAATTAATTAACTAAGCCACTTTCGTAGGGATCACGGTTGTATTTAGCGAATGCAACAAGCCTTTAAACCCCTAGGTGTCCCTAGTGGACGAGTTGTAGTCTCGTGAGGGTTTACAGCAATGAAACCACAAACATTTTACCAAAGTAAAAAGGTAGTAAAACTAATGCACACAAAAGCAAAAAGACAAGCGAAAAGAGAATAAAGAAGTTAGTGACTAATCAGGTGAAACTTCTACTCCAAGTTACTAGTTGTTTTGTTTTATTCTAAATTACTGAATAAGTAAATTCTCTGATTATATTACCATTCTCCATATACACAGTCAACAAAATATTAAACAACTCATTTTTGCCCACAACAGTCACAAGTACAGTTGATAAGAGAGTAATATTTTTGTCCTAAAGTTTTATCAGAATTCACACCTTTTTGCAGCAATGGAATATTTTTTTCAGATTTTTCAGCTTTTTTTCTTGATTTTTTTTTCTATTTTTTATTTATATACAATACCTTCCGTCTATGTAGCGAGTGTTGGGTCGGTGGCTCCCAAACCAGTTGGCTTTAGGGCACCAGGTGTTAAGACACCCCTACGGACTTAATTACTCAGACTTCAGATATATATATTTTTTCAGCATCTTTGATCCATGTAGCGAGCTTTGGGCCAGTGACTCCCAAACCAGTTGGTTTTAGGGCACCAGGTGTTAAAACACCCTTACAGACTTAATAACTCGGATCTCAGATTTTTTATTTTTTTTTACTCCATTGCTTTTTGAGATGTTTCCTCCAATTAAACTAGAGCACTGAATATTACAAACTTTTCAATTTTAGCTCATGTCCGTATGTTACTATATATGTTAATAATATCTGCTAACTGAACATATGAAGATTCCTTTTAGTCTTGTTTAATGGAGAATTTTCAAATTAAATAATTCAAAATAAAATAAACAAAAATTAACTTGTTTCGAAATAGGTTTGAGATACGTCTCAGGAGTGGAAACTCTTTACTCAGCTATCTCTTACCAATTTCACCTTTTTAGTTAAATAAAAATGCAAAATATTCTTGTAATTTTTGAAAATTTTCCAATTTTTTTGTATTTTTCTAAAAATTTTGGACTAAAAATAAAAACAACATAAAAACTAAAAACAAGGTACTAATCAACTAATTCCCTCCCCCAAACCTAAATGAGACATTGTCCCCAATGTCTTAAACAGTAAAATGAGAGTTAGGAAGGTCGTACATGTTTAGCAGAAATCTACAGGAAATTAAAGATTAAGATCCAGATTAATCCGACGCCTCTTACCACGATCGTCCTCGGACCATTTTATCTTTGAAAGGATAGGGTCAACTTGTGGTTCATAGGCTATGAGTTGGTCTATTAGATCCGGAGCAGTTCTGGCAGTGAAGATGAGTTCTTTCGAAGGTTTTGACACGAACCCATTTCTCCGAGCATCATCAAGAAACACACAAAGAAAATCATAAAATCCATCAACGTTGAGCAGTCCAAGCGGTTTCTGTGTATGTTCAGGTTCGCCCAAGATAATATTATAAAAATTTCCTCCAATGTACCCAAGCCACCTGGGAAAGCGATAAAAGCATCAGCACGGTTAATCATTTCTACCAGTCGTTCAGACATACCTGGCACGATCAGTTCCTCTCCGTTTGATGATCCAATAAGATTTGCCTCTGCCAAGGGTTTTGGGATTATTCCCAAAACTTGACTACCTCCTTCCTGTACAGCTTTTGAAACGATCTCCATAAGTCCAAGATTTCCTCCGCCATATATTAAGTGCATATTCCTTGCAGCTAAGACTCGACCCAATTCATGTGCTGCTTCTATGTATTGTGGTTTAGTTCCAACACTACTACCGCAAAACACACAGATGTTTTCAACTCGTCTTCTTGAAGTGGCTTCCATTTTTATGTATTTCTTTTTCAAATCATGATGCCTTCAAAAGTGCAATGACGGGCTGAATTTATAGTACCTGAAAAAGGGTGAGTAAAAATTACACAAGTATCTTCCAGATGACGATTAGTAGCGAATTAATATCGTGATAGTCAAAAAGGTTTGGATCCTGTCGGAGAAAATTAAAAGAAAACAACAAAACAAATCACAATTATTAAGAAAAAACAAAGAGATATAATATTAACAAGAAACGTAACGGCTTGATTGACGTCTATGCGTCAGGGACAAGCTTCCCATCAAATTTTCTTATAAATTGGCAAACAGGTCTTTTTGAGTCAGATTCCCGAGACTTAACAGTTTTCTTTCCTTTTGAAATTGTGCATATAATATGCGAATTTCATGATACATATATCCACTGGGATGCGTCTCAAGAGTTTTAGATATGTCATCCAAAGACTCCTTACTCAAGCCATCCCTAATGAAGTTAATCTTATCTTCGCGGTTATCAGACACCACTCCTAAAGAACGACAACGAGTATTACAAAATATGCGAGCACATTTATAACAAACACACATTCTTTTGGCTCTTCTCTTTTAGCATATGTGCTCTTTCCTAAGCCAGACAGATGTGAAATAAAAGAGTCAGAAGACTCACCTGCCAATCGGACCCGTGCTTCAATAATCCAACGAATGTCAGTAGGAATACCTTTGATCATCAGTAATCTCATCCGTTCTAAACGAGCTTTGTAAACTTTCCTCAGAGATTTTTCAGGGAGAGAAGGAAATTACTTGTGAAGATTTGCGAGAGCTTATTCCATTGTGAAATGACTAAACCTGCAAAGTTAAACACACAAAAATAGATCACACCAAATCACATTATATACAAAAATTGCATGGGTTGCCTACCTGCTAGCGCTTAGTTTAACGTCGATAGCTAGACGTGACTTCTCGAATGTTAGGCTGGATCTGAAAGTGTGACACTTTCTTTTTGTCGCTCAAATGATTCTCCCCAGTAGTGCTTAACACGCTTGTTTTTAACCTTGAAAGTTTTGTTGGAGTCAGGATCATGTATCTCAACGGCTCTATCTGGTAAAACTTTGGTGATCCCCAATAGACCTGACCACCATGATTTTGGCTTCCATGGGAAGAATTTCACTATTGATTGGTTTAACAGTACCTTCTGCCCTGGTTCCAGTTGTATGCGCACTAACTTCTCATAATGTCTTTTCTTTGCCTTTTCTTGTACAATTTGGCATTCTCAAAAGGCTGATTGTGGAATTCTTCCAATTCGTTGAGCTGGTGGAACTTTTTCTCTTCTGTTGCTTGTAGTGCAAGAATTGGCTCCTTCAGTACAAAAGACGCTTTATCTTTAGGCTCCACAAGCAATTGACATGTTTTAAGTTTGTCAGTAGAACTTTGCATTGCATTGGAGTTCGGAATGGTACTGTGTATCACATCGAGTTTGAAACATTCCTCATTCTTTTCATCATCCGGGAAATTTATGGCCTTGAAAACATTGAATGTTACTTCTTGGTCATGTACCCTCATGGTTAATTCTCTTTTTTGTACATCAATAATGGTTCGACCTGTTGCCAAGAATGGTCTCCCAATGATGATTGACACGTCTGCATCTTCCTCCATATCAAGGACAATAAAATCTGCTGGAAAATTGAATTTGTCAACCTTGACCAGCACATCCTCAACTACACCTCTCGAAAATATGAGCGTTCTATCGGCAAGTTGTAGTGAGACTGAAGTTGGCATTGTTTCTCAAATTTGTAATTTCCTGAAAATAGGAAAAGGCATCAAGTTAACACTCGCACCTAAATCACACAAAGCCTTACAAAAGTTATGTTCTCCTATGATGCAAGGAACAGTGAAACTGCCAGGATCTTTGAACTTAGAGGGAAATTTCCTCTTAATGATAGCGCTGCATTCTTCTGATAATTCTACTGTCTCGTAATCTCCCAATCTCCATTTCCGTGAAAGAATATCTTTCATGAATTTGGCATAGGTGGGCATTTGTTCCAATGCTTCTGCAAATGGAATGTTGATATGCAGCTTTTTGAAGATCTCCAGGAACTGAGAAAATTGTTTGTCCAATTTGTTCTTCTGAAGACGTTGAGGAAAAGGTGGAGGTGGAATGATCTGTTCTTTTTCCTTTGCTTCTTTTTCCTCCATCTGTTATTTTGCTTCTTTTGGAACTTCCTCAGCAGCTGTTTTGGCTCCAACATCTTTGTTGATTTCAGTACCGCTTTTTAACATGATGGCATGACATTGCTCCATCCCCATGTTTCTTGGATTTGGCTATGTATTGCTAGGAAGGGTACCTGGCGGTCTGTAACTCTGAGCATTTGCCAGTTGTCCCATTTGATTCTCCAGTGCTTTAATAGAAGTAGATTGACATTGAAGTAATGCTGTTTGGGATTGAAACATAGCATCATATCTTGGTGCTTGAGAGTCTTGTTTTGCTTATATCTTTTTCAAGTGGGTCAACACTTCTGTTATTCCTGATTCATTTGCCTGCTCCTGGATTTTGTTCTGTTGCTGGAATTCAGGTGGTGGATAGTTCTGATGTTGGCCTGAATTATTGCTCCATGCGAAATTAGGATGATCCCTCCACCCTGGGTTGTAAGTGTTGGAATATGGATTGTTCCACTGTCTATTGAAATTGTTGACATAATTCACCGTCTCTTCATGTTGGTTTAGTTCTGGTGCTCCTCCATATGGTGAACTTGTGAATCCAGTGGTAAGAGTCTCCATGAATTTGCATATCTAATCTAGCTTGGTGTTGACTGCTGTATTGGATCCACTTTCATAAATTCCTGCAATTCTTTGGATCATGCTCATTTCTGTTAGCCATAAAGAATTGTTGTTGGCCATTTCTTCGATTAGGTCCCAGGCTTGATCTTCTTCTATTGCCATCAAGGCTCATCCAGCAGCAGCATCGATTGTGGTTCTCAATATTCCAGAAAGCCCATTATAGAATGTTTGGACTTGAAGCCATTTTGGAATCTCATGGTGAGGAGATTTCCGGAGCAAATATTTGTATCTTTCCCAAGCTTCGCAGAGGGATTCTGAATCTTGTTGTACAAAGGATGTGATGTCATTCCTCAGCTTTCGGGTTCTGGCTGGTGGAAAGTACTTTGCAAGAAATTTGGTGGTTAAAGTGTTCCAAGTTGTGATAGAACCTGCTGGAAGTGAATGTAGCCAAGCTTTAGCTCTGTCCTTCAAGGAATATGGAAAAAATCGCAATCTCATTGCTTCTTCTGATACTCTGTTGTAGTTAAAAGTACCGCAAACTTCCAGGAAGTTACTGATGTGGGCATTAGGATATTCAGTTGCATTCCCCCCGAATTGAACTGACTGCTGAATCATCTGAATGCATGTTTTGATGTCACACGCATTTGCTGGCAAGGGAGGAAGTACAATACAGGAAATGAGTCTGTCAACCACCGGAATGGTTCTGTCTCGAATAGGAATTGGTGGTACAACGTTCAAAGGTTCAGGTTCCATGTTGACTAAAGCTTCTTGGCCTTCTCGTCTTTCCCTTCTCAACTGTCTGAGGGTTATTTCAATTTCTGGGTCAAGCGGTCGGAGTTCAAAGCTTGTAGTTCATCTCATGAAGTTTCTGAGAACCTGAAACACAAGAAAAGAAAAACAATAAGTAAAAAGAACTGAGATACAAGTAATGTATCTAACCCCTAAACTAATAGTAAAAGATAAATAAGTCCCCGGCAACGGCGCCAAAAACTTGATCGGAGCGTAAACATACACGTATAACGCAAGCGCACGTATCGTTCAAGGAGTATAAAAATATCGATCCCACGAGGACTTAATATCAAAACTATTAATTTTATAAGGTCAAATGATTACTAGTATCTAACAGGTTGATTGATTGATTTGAAATGGTGACGATTCTAAATTTATAAGTAAGTAAATAAAATTGTCGAAAATAGGTTTTAAGAAAATTTAATATTAAAAACTATCTAGGGTTGTGATTTCTTCCAATATCATTTTAAGATGAAGTGGTTATCTTAAAGTTGGGTAATATATTGATTTATTAACCTGGAACACTAAATTATGTGTAAGCCTCTGTCGATGGTCAGACACAATACCCAGTTTAACCCAATTGAACCATATGTCTATGTCAACCAAATTATCTAGATTCATTAAGTTTAAGTCCAATTATGGCTTACCCCCGCCCGACAGGTATATTCCTATCCTATAAGGAAATCTATTAAAGGGTTATCTATCCTCAAGGAAGATCGTGGGCTATTGAGTCTAAGGCTGAAACCTAAAATCTCTATGTCTAGTTCATTTTAGATTTACCAGATCAATTTTATTAATGTCCAGTTAATGAAAAAGCATTAAGATTAAGACTCAAAAAATAAATCATTATATTACCCAAACTATAATTTAACCCCATATAAAACGGTGATATTAAAAGTCATCACAACCCCAGATAACTAATTTTGTTACAACACATAACTAGGGCTAGTAAAAACTTGAAAATAAAAGACATCAAGTAAAAATGTGGTAAAGTAAATACTGAAAAGTAAATTACAATAAAATAAAATGCTAAGGTAAAAGGATTTACTTTTACTACTTCTAATTTAGATATCTCCCATAAAATAATATATAAACTTGTGATAATATTACCAACCTACCAATCTGGCGGTATCCTGATTAAGTCAAATTTAGTCCAACCAGCCATTAAGGCGGTAAAAAGATTTGTCCATGAACCTTCCATATAGGCGGTAAGAAAGTTTAATTACCAACCGACCAATCTGGCGGTATCCTTTATTAGTCAGGTTTAAATAGTGAATATATTATTTTTAAGGGAGATTAATCTAAATAGTATTAGTAAAAGAATTACCTTTCACCCTAGCTGGAGAAGTTACCTCCTCATGGTAAATAGTAAAAACTGTAAAAAGTAAAAAGTAAAATTTAAATTACAATTATTATAAGACATAATTAAAATTAATTACAAAACTAAAAACAAAAAAAAAACTAAAAACTAAAAGAAAGTAGAGAGAGAAACTCTCTCTTTAGATAGAATATAAGAGAGAGAGTGGTGCAATAAATTCTAAAATCTCGAGCTAATTTTATAGGCCTCGGTAGGCTTCCAGCGTCGCGACGCCAGGGTCTTCAGCATCGCTACGCTAGCTTTTGTCGACGTGGCACGCTCTGGTTCGCCGGTTTGAAGATTCTGGATAAGCTGATAAGGTGACACGTGGTGAGTTGGTTAGGCTTCAATTATTGTGACACGTGGCGGCTTCTGATTGGTCGATGAGATTCTTATCCGCCACGTGTCAGATAAGGATTATAGACTCAATGATTGATGCGGATGTGGCGCTGACATGGCGACACATGGGAAAGAGACTGTCGGCACCGTAGGACTGCGACACGTGGCACTTCCTGATTGGTTGATGATGACGTAGCGGTGAGGTGGCAGTTTGACTTAGTCAACCTGGTGATGTGGCTGATGACTTGGCAATGAAATGGAGTGACATGTGGCACACGTGGCGATGATGACTGTCGGCACCGTAGGATTCTGACACGTGGCACGGCGCATGTTAGCAAATCGACTGTGATGGTGAGACGTGGCACGGCGCACGTTAGTGACCGGCGTAAACACACACGTATAACGCAAGCGCACGTATCGTTCAAGTAGTATAAAAATATCGATCCCACGAGGACTTAATTCCTACTGTTGTTATTAATTATTGAATCTATTTATTTACAAATATCTAATTAGATGGAAAAGAGAATGATTGTTTGATTGGTTGAAAGTGGTTTTGCAAAATTAAATAAATAAAAAGACAAAAGAAAATACTAAGGAAAAATAACAAAAGACACAAAGATCTAGGGTCGTGAATCATTCTAATATCATTTAAAAGATGAAGTGGTTATTTTATGTTTGTGTAATAAATCAGTTTACTAACCTGGAACACTAAATTATGCAAAAGCCTCTGTCGATGGTCAGACGCAAATACCCAGTTTAACCCAATTGAACCATATGTCTATGTCAACCAAATTATCTGGATTCATTAAGTTTAAGTTCCAATTATGGCTACCCCCGCCCGACAGGTATATTCCTATCCTGTAAGGAAATCTATATTAAAGGGTTATCTATCCTCAAGGAAGATCGTGGGCTATTAAATCTAAGGCTGAAACCTAAAATCCCTATGTCTAGTTCATTTTAGATTTACCACATCAATCTTATTGGTGATCAGACAACAAGAAGCATTAAGCTTAAGATTTAATAAGTAAACCTTTAAATTACCCAAACTATAAAATAACCCCTTATAAACCGGTGATATTAGAATTCATCACAACCCCAGATAACTAACACATAACTAGGACTAGTAACAACTTAAAAGTAAAAGACATAAAGTAAAAATACTGAAAAGTAAAAGACATAAAGTAAAAACTGAAAAGTAAAATAAAATAAAATGCTAAGGTAAAAGGAATTACTTTTACTACTACTAATTTAGATATCTCCCATAAAATAATATATAAACTTGTGATATTATTTTACCAACCGACCAATCTGGCGGTATCCTTATTAAGTCAAATTAAGTCCAACCAGCCATATAGGCGGTAATATTTGTCCATAATCCAGCCATAAAGGCGGTACCAAAATAAATTTACCAACCGACCAATCTGGCGGTATCCTTGATTAGTCAGGTTTAAACCAGATTAAATTGAATTGCCAACCGACCAATATAGCGGTATCCTTTATTAATCAGTATTTTAAATAGTGAATATATTATTTTTAAGGGAGATTAATCTAAATAGTAATAGTAAAAGAATTACCTTTCACCCTAGCTTGGGAAATTACCTCCTCATTACTGAAAAGTAAAAACTGAAAAATTAAAGAAAAAAAAGTACTGTGCGTAAAAGTAAATTGCGGAAAGTAAAAACTGAAAAGTAAAGAAAAGAAAGTGCGAAACTGAAAATTAATTACTGAAAACTAAAAATAAACAAACTAGATACAATCTTCTTATTTATTCATTAGAATTTCAAAGAAGAAAGTATGAATTTTACAAATGAAATGGCTTGGTATTTATAGGCAAAATTTTGCCACCATCAAATCATCAATCAATTTTTCCACCAAATCCATTATTAATTTCTCCACTAATTACTCCACCAAATCCATAATTGCTCCACTAATTGCTTATCTTGTTTGGTGGTGATTTGATAATTTTTATTAATTATTTATTAATTAATATTTTGCTTTGAAAATGATTGATAATGACTTTTAATAATTACACTCCACACACTTCTGGATGGTTCATCAATTTCGGTCATGAAATATTCAGAATTCGAAAATATTTTCTCTTTCAAAGTTGTAGATCGTTGAGTCTTCTTTAATCTGGCACTTGAATTAGCTCAATCCAATATCTGAGTAAAACGTTATACCCAAAGTACGACAGATGCGCAAAACTGGAATTTCCAAAACTGCACTTCGTCAAAAACGCCATTTCAAGTTTCCAATCTCCAAAATTAATATATCAAGTCCAATAATTGCCCTTATTTGATCCACATTTCGTCCTAAATGATTTCATTGAGACCCGATATTATTTTATCTGCAAAATAAACTAAAACACATCAAAACATTCATCAAACCCGAGAAACTAAACAAAATATTAAGTTAAAGGGGCGGTAAATATTGATATATTTTCCGCTCATCACACCCCCAAACCTAACATTTTGCTAGTCCTCGAGCAAAACAACAAAATAAAATACAAGAAACAATTAAAATTAAACTAAGCCACTTTCGTAGGGATCACGGTTGCATTTAGCATAAGATTTCACCCCCAAACCTAACATTTTGCTAGTCCTCGAGCAAAACAACAAAATAAAATACAAGAAACAATTAAAATTAAACTAAGCCACTTTCGTAGGGATCATGGTTGCATTTAGCATATGCAACAAGCCTTTAAACCCCTAGGTGTCCCTAGTGGACGAGTTATAGTCTCGTGAGGGCTTACAGCAACGATACCCACAAACGTTTTTACAAAAGTAAAAAGTTAGTTAAAACTAATGCACACAAAAGCAAAAAGACAAGCGAAAAGAGAATAAAGAAGTTAGTGACTAATCAGGTGAAACTTCTACTCCAAGTTACTAGTTGTTTTGTTTTATTCTAAATTACCGAATAAGTAAATTCTCCGATTATTTTTACCATTCTCCATATACACAGCTAACAAAATATTAATCAACTCATTTTTGCCCACAACAGTAATAAGTGCAGTTGATAAGAGAGTAATATTTTTGTCCTAAAGTTCTATCAGATTTCACACCTTTTTTATAGCAATGGAATAATTTTTCTCATTTTTCTGTTTTTCTTTGATTTTTTTCTCTATTTTTTTTATTTATATACAATATCTTCCATCTATGTAGTCAGTGTTGGGTCGGTGGCTCCCAAACCAGTTGGTTTTAGGGGGCACTAGGTGTTAAAACACCCTTACAGACTTAATAACTCGGATCTCAGAAGTTTTTTTTTTTTTTTTTTTTTTACTCCACTGCTTTTTGAGATGTTTCCTCCAATTAAACTAGAGCACTGAATATTACAAACTTTTCAATTTTAGCTCATGTCCGTATGTTACTATATATGTTGATAATACTTGTCAACTGAGCATATGAAGATCCATTTTAGTCCATTTTAAGGAGAATTCACAAATTAAATAATTTAAAATGAAATAAACAAAAATTAACTTGTTTCGAATTAGGTTTGAGATACGTCTCAGGAGTGGAAACTCCTTACTCAGCTATCTTTTACCAATTTCACCTTTTTAGTCAAAAATAAAAAACACAAAAACGCAAAATATTTTTGTAATTTTTGAAAAATTTTTAAATTTTTTGTATTTTTCAAAAAATTTTGGACTAAAAATAAAAACACAATACAAACAAGTACTATTAACTATATCTCACCCCCAAACCTAAATGAGACATTGTCCCCAATGTCTTAAACAGTAGAAGAAGAGTTTAGAAAATCGTACCTGGTTAGTTGATATTCTATAGGAAATTAAAGGTTAAGATCCAGATTTATTCGACGCTTCTTACCACGATCATCATCGGACCATTTTATCTTTGAAATGATAGGGTCAACTTGTGGTTCATAGGCTATGAGTTGGTCAATTAGATCCGGAGTAGTTCTGGCAGTAAAGAGGAGTTCTTTCATAGGTTTCGACACGAACCCATTTCTCCGAGCATCATCAAGAAACACACAAAGAAAATCATAAAATCCATCAACGTTGAGCAGTCCAAGCGGTTTCTGGTGTATGTTCAGGTTCGCCCAAGATAGTACTATAAATATTTCCTCCAATGTGCCCAAGCCACCTGGCAAAGCAATAAAAGCATCAGAACGGTTAATCATTTCTACCAGTCGTTCAGACATACCTGGCACGATCAGTTCCTCTCCGTTTGATGATCCAATAAGATTCGCCTCTGCCAAGGTTTTGGGATGATTCCCAAAACATGACTGCCTCCTTCCTGTACAGCCTTTGAAACGATCCCCATAAGTCCAAGATTTCCTCCACCATATATTAAGTGCATATTCCTTGTAGCTAAGACTCGACCCAATTCCTTGTGCTGCTTCTATGTATTGTGGCTTAGTTCCAACACTAGTACCGCAAATACAAGATATTTTCAACTTGTCTTCTTGAAGTGGCTTCCATTTTTTTATGTATTTCTTTTTTCAAATCAGGATGCCTTCAAAAGTGTAATGACGGGCTGAATTTATAGTACCTGAAAAAGGATGAGTAATAATAGCACTAATATCTTCCAGAGGACGATTGTTAGCTAAACAACAAAAGAAATCGTGAAAGGTCAAAAAGTCTGGATCCTGTCTACGAAAATAAAGATAATTACAATAGAAAAGCGAATCAAAGCAATAATTAAGGCAACAGAATTGTGTACGCAATACGCCACTCGTTTGGTATATAAATCCATTATGATGCATTTCAAGAATTCATTCATTATTCAGCCATCGCTAATGAATTAGCTTTCATTTTTGCCAAACACCATTCATTCTGTCTAAAAATGCTTCGTTTGTGCTTTTCCCTACAAAAAAACACACAAAATAAAAAAGTTCACACAAAATATGAAAACAAATATTACAACAAATTGCATGGGTTGCCTCCCTGCTAGCGCTAAATTTTTCGTCTTCAGCCAGACGTGACTGAAATTCATCTGTTAAGGATGTTTCAATGTCGTTTTAGATGTCCGATCAAAAACAATCCCGTGAGCGTTGCTTTTGAAGGGTCTCTTCCAACGGTAAGATGGCAAAAAGAGTTTTATCTCATTCAGTGCTCATGCCAACTTTTTGCTCCTTGTTGTTCCAGTGGTTCCTGCAAAGAAAGAAAGAAAATCAGGAGGTCTTATATGGTGCTTGACTTGGAATGCAAGTTTCATTCTGTCAAGCTTCTGGGTGATATCTTTGATTTGTACTCCCCAAAACAGCGATGTTTCTCCTGAATGCTCTGGATCTTTATTAAGGTCAGACATTTGCTCCTCCATTTGCTCTACTTCTTCTTGCTCTACCTTTTCTTCACAGATGAATTTAAAATTTTTGTATTCAGCTCTTCATCTGTCATCTGTGAAATACATGCTTCAAAATTGTCAACCAGAGGATGCAAAGATGTTTCTGACATTAGGTCTTCATCCTCTGATACGACTGGAATGGATGGTTTAGATAGATCTTCTTCAAACATCATGGTAAAACATGCTCCAAGATCTTCATTTTGAGGATTGAATGTTTGATCCTCCGTTGTTGGTGCAGTTGGTACAAATAGATCAGCTTCATCCTCGTCAGAATCTGAATAATAAAAGTCAATTGAGACTTTACCGGTTCGGGCTCCTGAACTGATACCTCTGGTTGTTGATACTGCTCAGCCTCTTCCTCTGTTAAGTGTCATTGTGAAATGATTGGTATTTGAAGGCTTCATCAGTGTCATTTGAAACTGGTTCTTGAGGTATGTAGTCCTGGTTTTCTGTGAATTGTCTCATTTGATCTGTCATCCTCTGAATGAATTCTGATTGTCTCTGAATACTTTCAAGTTGCTTCAGGCTTGTTTCAAGCATTGTATCCAACTTTTCGTCTCGTTTCTTGGAAAACTTTTTGAGCATATCAATCAATTGTTCTTCCTCTGATGGTTCTGGTTTTTGTTGAGGATAGTAGGTGGATGGTGGATAAGATGGAAAGTATGATGGTTCTGGCATCCAGTGATAATTGTTGGGCTGGACAACAGGCCTCAGAAAACCGACGGACTGTTGCTCCCAGATGTGGGGTGTATCTTCTTGTAAAGCTCGTAATCTTTCAATCTCCCAGTAGTGTTCCATTTTAAAATCACCTGAAAATACAATAAAAAATAAAAATTACAGATAAAGATAAAGAAAATTAGATACAGTAAATTGGATAGCTTCAAAATTAATAACTCAAGAAATATAAGTCCCCGGCAACGGCGCCAAAAACTTGACCGGCGTAAACACACACGTATAACGCAAGCGCACGTATCGTTCAAGTAGTATAAAAATATCGATCCCACGAGGACTTAATTCCTACTGTTGTTATTAATTATTGAATCTATTTATTTACAAATATCTAATTAGATGGAAAAGAGAATGATTGTTTGATTGGTTGAAAGTGGTTTTGCAAAATTAAATAAATAAAAAGACAAAAGAAAATACTAAGGAAAAATAACAAAAGACACAAAGATCTAGGGTCGTGAATCTTCTAATATCATTTAAAAGATGAAGTGGTTATTTTATGTTTGTGTAATAAATCAGTTTACTAACCTGGAACACTAAATTATGCAAAAGCCTCTGTCGATGGTCAGACGCAAATACCCAGTTTAACCCAATTGAACCATATGTCTATGTCAACCAAATTATCTGGATTCATTAAGTTTAAGTTCCAATTATGGCTACCCCCGCCCGACAGGTATATTCCTATCCTGTAAGGAAATCTATTAAAGGGTTATCTATCCTCAAGGAAGATCGTGGGCTATTAAGTCTAAGGCTGAAACCTAAAATCCCTATGTCTAGTTCATTTTAGATTTACCACATCAATCTTATTGGTGATCAGACAACAAGAAGCATTAAGCTTAAGACTTTAATAAGTAAACCTTTAAATTACCCAAACTATAAAATAACCCCTTATAAACCGGTGATATTAGAATTCATCACAACCCCAGATAACTAACACATAACTAGGGCTAGTAACAACTTAAAAGTAAAAGACATAAAGTAAAAATACTGAAAAGTAAAAGACATAAAGTAAAACTGAAAAGTAAAATAAAATAAAATGCTAAGGTAAAAGGAATTACTTTTACTACTACTACTAATTTAGATATCTCCCATAAAATAATATATAAACTTGTGATATTATTTTACCAACCGACCAATCTGGCGGTATCCTTATTAAGTCAAATTAAGTCCAACCAGCCATATAGGCGGTAATATTTGTCCATAATCCAGCCATAAAGGCGGTACCAAAATAAATTACCAACCGACCAATCTGGCGGTATCCTTGATTAGTCAGGTTTAAACCAGATTAAATGAATTGCCAACCGACCAATATAGCGGTATCCTTTATTAATCAGTATTTTAAATAGTGAATATATTATTTTTAAGGGAGATTAATCTAAATAGTAATAGTAAAAGAATTACCTTTCACCCTAGCTTGGGAATTACCTCCTCATTACTGAAAAGTAAAAACTGAAAAATTTAAAGAAAAAAAAGTACTGTGCGTAAAAGTAAATTGCGGAAAGTAAAAACTGAAAAGTAAAGAAAAGAAAGTGCGAAACTGAAAATTAATTACTGAAAACTAAAAATAAACAAACTAGATACAATCTTCTTATTTATTCATTAAGATTTCAAAGAAGAAAGTATGAATTTTACAAATGAAATGGCTTGGTATTTATAGGCAAAATTTTGCCACCATCAAATCATCAATCAATTTTTCCACCAAATCCATTATTAATTTTCTCCACTAATTACTCCACCAAATCCATAATTGCTCCACTAATTGCTTATCTTGTTTGGTGGTGATTTGATAATTTTTATTAATTATTTATTAATTAATATTTTGCTTTGAAAATGATTGATAATGACTTTTAATAATTACACTCCACACACTTCTGGATGGTTCATCAATTTCGGTCATGAAATATCAGAATTCGAAAATATTTTCTCTTTCAAAGTTGTAGATCGTTGAGTCTTCTTTAATCTGGCACTTGAATTAGCTCAATCCAATATCTGAGTAAAACGTTATGCCCAAAGTACGACAGATGCGCAAACTGGAATTTCCAAAACTGCACTTCGTCAAAAACGCCATTTCAAGTTTCCAATCTCCAAAATTAATATATCAAGTCCAATAATTGCCCTTATTTGATCCACATTTCGTCCTAAATGATTTCATTGAGACCCGATATTATTTTATCTGCAAAATAAACTAAAACCATCAAAACATTCATCAAACCCGAGAAACTAAACAAAATATTAAGTTAAAGGGGCGGTAAATATTGATATATTTTCCGCTCATCAGTTAGCAAAGTCAAATTTTTCTCAGATTCTGATTTGTGGACCCAGCGCACGTTAGCTCTGTTCGGCGCCATGTTAGACGTCGCGACGCGAAAGGTCTTGGCGTCGCGATGCGGACAATTTACTGTAACTGTAATTTCCGATTTCACCTTTCGGATACCCCATTATACTTTGAGTTCCCGGAGGAGTCCACTGGGAAACAGTGCCATTTTCTCTCAAGTAATCTTGAAATTTGTTGCTGAAGTATTCACCACCTCGGTCAGACCTTAGTCACTTAATACTTTTATTAAGCTGGTTTTCTACTTCAGCCTTGAAGTCTTTGAATTTCTCAAAGGCATCAGATTTGTACTTCATAAGGTACACATACCCATATCACAAATGATCATCGATAAAGGTAATGAAATATGAGAATCCACCTCTAGCGGTGACTGACATTGGTCTGCATACATCAGAGTGTATGAGTTATAATGTCTCCGCTGCACGCTATCTTTTACCTTTGAAGGGTAATTTGGTCATTTTACCAAGTAAACAAGACTGACAAGTTCCATAAGGTTTATTTTTGAAGGGTTTGAAATACCTATCCTTATGTAGCTTAGTTAATCTTGTTTCAGTGATATGACCTAAGTGACTGTGCCATAGAAGTGATTCATTGAGATTATTCGAGTTAACGTTGTATATATTAGAGGTTGAACATTTCTTTGTTAGTTTGTAAGACATAGATACCATTATTCAAAATACCATCTCCCATATTTTATTTCATTGAAATAAATAAAACATTAATTTCAACATATTAGGCATGAAAAGCCTTTATTACATAAAGAAGAAATTGAAATGATGTTCTTTACTAGAGAAGGTACATAAACACAATCTTCTAAGTCTAAAACTAAACCATTCGGAAAAACTAATGAATAAGTCCCCATGCACAATGCAGCCAGTTTTGGTCCATTACCCATGCGTAAGTCAACCTCCCCATGACGGAGTCTCCTACTGTTTCTCAGGCCCTACACATTGTTACACAAGTGAGTCCCACAACCAGTGTCAAGCACCTAAGTAGAAGGTTCAGAGTTTTGAGAATATAGTTCAATCATATACAACATACCTGAAGCATTGGGCTTCTTGGCCTCTTGGGCTTCCCTAGCTTCCTTGGCTTTCAAGGATCTACAGTCTTTCTTCCAATGACCCTTCTTTCCATAAAAGAAACATTTTCCATTTCCCTTTTTCTTCCCCACCTTACCATTGGGGTTTAGGTGATCTGGAGCCTTGTCCTTGCCCTTATTTTTCTTTGGGCCTCGTGGCTTCAGGTCCGTGTTGGATAATATGACCCATAGCGTCACTATTTGCACAGATCATTGTGTTGTTGTAGCAAATTAACTATGTAATAAGGAAATTGCACTCTCGTCATTTGTGATTAGATCACCATAGATATAAATGAAGAGAGGTCCATATGATTAGTTCCTGGATTGAGATGATATGAGACAGTATCAGTCCACGAAGGATTATCATTAAATATCCCTAGCCGTAGTATTATCGAGACTGGACATCGATAATGCGGAATAGGCTAGTATTGCACTTGTGCGCGTTGTGAGGGCACAACGGCATAGTTCTCATATATATAAGTGTTGGAGACTTATGCAAGTGCGATAGGAGGTCGTGTTTCACCGATGGTACGGGAAACAACTTCGCTCTGGATAGACCCTTCGGAATCCCATTGGTATTATGACTAGGTGTCTATGGGGCCGAAATCAAGGTAGGTGTGTATAGTCTTAACCTGAGACTTGCATCGCTAATACTTACGACAATCGGTAAACTTTGGTTTTGGTGGTTGGGGGATCTTACCTGGTTCTGTGTTCACCTCTTCTGGGTTTATCAGGAATCGTATTGTATTGGATGTGATGTCGAGACGAAGTATCACTCCAGTCATAGTGGAGATGATGTCACGCAGGATACGGTATTAGTGCTCTTAAGTGATGCGCATGCAATCGTGATATTATGACCAGGTCATGAATATCCGATTATAGAGACTAGTTACCAGACATCCGATATGTGTTTCGGACGGGGCAGACACTTATCTAGGCCCAGCCCTAGCACGTGATTATCCGATACTGGGCCGATATGCACAATACAATTGTATACTACGCTTGATACAGATCTTTGATATTCTTAATGGATATGTCCGGAGAATTGAGTAGACTTGGTGCTTTGTTAGGAGTCGACCTTGTCTCGTAAATCGGTAGAACGTAGTACTTGGTACGTACGTGATTCGGATATTCCGACGACCGTATTTACTGTCAACTTATCCGGGGATCTCATGGGTCGCTTCCCGATAATCCACCGATGACGCACAACTCGCACTCTTGAATAATCTGGGATTATACATAAGAGAGAGAAAATTAATCTAGGATTAATTACGGAGATATTTTATCTAGGATAAAATATCGTATAGAGAGAAATAACGATTAATTTGGAATTAATCGGTAAATTAATATATTCGATATATTAAACGAAATTAGATTTCGACGCGGAATTAAAATTAGATTTTAATTCGAGCGAATGAATTAATTTAGAATTAATTCGTTAGCGACATGAATAGTGAATTCGCTAGGCGTAATCATTTAATTACGACGCGACGGAAAACTCGCTAATTGGGAATTAGCGAACCCGAGCCGAGTGTGATTGCGAGCGTATTCGTATTTCGAATTCGAGTGCGGCGACACAAGTCACATCAAGCGTCAAATCAATCGTCACATCAAGCGTCAAATCAAAAGTCACTTTGAGTGATTGATTGATTTGATTAATGGATTGAGTGAAAGACACTCAACATATCACTTTATTAAAGTAGATATGACTTGATGGACTTTTGATTTTGGAGGGTGGAACACTCAAGCTTATTACATTCAATTTATTTGACTTTTTTAAAAGTTAAATTAATTGGTAAATCATTTATTATTTTGGAAAAATTTATAAATAAAATGATTTACAACTTTTGTAATAACTTAACACAATTTCATCTCTCTCAAAATTCTCTCTTCTCTCACGCAAAACAGAAGCTTTGCTCACTGGTTTTGAACCAGTTCAGGCGTGAATATTTGGGAAGCAAGAGTGGGTTTTCATGGTGAAAATTCAAGTGCTAGCACACTTACGAGTCTTGCGAAGGTGGTAGGGAGGTTCGACCATGAGCCGGGATCCATCCGACATTACATGGAGCTCCATTTCGCAGCTCAAACACTGAAGACAGTGGGCAGTGGACTGCATGCAGTGGTGTCGAAGGGAGTGCGTTTTTTGGGCTTGATTCGTCTTCAATTCGACATAACCGATCAATGTGAGTATTCCGCTACCTCCGTTGATGTATTCACGCATGTTTTCATGTCTTGTTTGATCTTGGGACTTAGAAAAACTCAACAATGGCATCAAGAGCTTAGGTTCAAGCATGAAATTTATAGGGCTTAAAATTTGGGTAAATGTGATTTGAGCATGATTTGAATAAATTGTTTGTTTGAGTATGCGTATAACATGTTTAATTTCATTTTGGTTGGATCAATTGACGAAAAATGATTTGGATTATTTCCCCAAAATGGATGTGTTGGCCGAATGTAATGTGATTTTTTGGATCTTGGATTTTTGATTTTTGATTCATTTGATGAGTTAGAATCGATTAGGTTGACATTAATTTGAATCGAATTGGATTGGATTTCGAATTGGACAAAAACCCCAAATTCCTTACCATGGCCGAATGTATCATTGCCCTAATGTCTTCGTAATTTTAGTTTTGTGACATTGGACGTGTATGAAATCAAATCGGATGGTGATTTAATGTCGATTGTAGTTCGATTGGATCGAAACCGAATCAGACATAAAATCCCTCCTTGGCCGAGTACTTAAAAGCATGTAAATGGGTTTGATTTTTCAATTTGTGTGTTGGACATATGATAATGAATCAAGCATGATTAATTGGACTAATATGGTGTTTTAGAAATGTTGATTTAGTTGATTGATCATGTAATACACTTTGGTAATTAAATTGGGAAAATTGGATTTTTTGAATTTAATTATTTTGGCCTAATTTTGGAAATTGGATTTAAATGTTGTATTTGGACCTATTGGGCTTGATTTATCAAGTAGGCCAAATGGATTGGATCCAATTGGGCCCAAAACCTTGACCATAAAGCCCAAATGCGACTTAATGAACCTTTAAAGTTCAATTTGGCCTAATGGGCCAAGATTGATTTATGGGCTTATGGGGTAAATCCCGGATTGGACATTGGTTATCGGTTTGACCCGAGTTGACCAAAAGTCCACGCCTTAAGAAATCAATCAAAAGCCCATTGGACTTTAATTGAATTGACGTTGGACGTTAATCGGTCTTTGAGACGCGTTACGATTAGATTTGGAATTAAATCGTAAAAGGTTTATTAAATAAAAGTGTAATATTTAATTCAGAATTGAATAGTGAATTAGTATTAAATACATGTTAAATTAGATTTAATGATGTAGTTTAATTTAATTCATGAATTCGTACTTTAAGTACTTATTCGCAAAAACGAGTTTGACTCGAACAAAATCAAATCGTTGTTTGAACATTGGATGATCACTTAATTATCAGATTAATTAATTTGATTAGATTGATTGATAGCATGCTTATGTGTGTGAATACGTGGTTGTGTTGAATGAATAATGCATATCGGATGGATATTAGATGGGTGGGCAATTTTAGAAATTGTTGTAATAAATTCGATTTATTAAATTGGACCTGCGTGTCCAGCCTTTTCACCTTCGTTCTCTTGTATTCTCTTCTCACCTATTCCCCTCTATGTATATGAGGTTTCTTTAGAAGTGTAGTGTAACGGGTAGAAGTAATACTAGTGCTAGCTTTAGTGAGAAAGGAGAGATTTGATCTAGGATCAATGTGTAAGTATCCATCCGCATATCATTATTATTTATTCTCATACTCGCTTTATTATGTATTTAGAATGCATGTTTAAGGGTGTAATGATGAGACCTTAACAAAGATAATTAAATTGATAGCCAATTGCACGCGAAAATCCCTCAATATATATCATGCGTCATTTCCTTCCATTAAGTGATTCTTGCTCAAGATCGGAGATTGTCAGGGGTTGTTTTTGGCCAAAGTCAAGCACTTGTCAGTCAAAGATGTGCTTTAATCACGAGGCTTTGTTATATATCGGTGTCGTGTCCAAGTTGTGGTTTGTTGGCCAAAGTCAAGACCACTTCTTGTCCATAGACATTTGATTACGAAGCTTCCCTGTCAATGGGTCCACGCTTGACTGGGATCACTAGGTTTGTTATTGTGCCAAAGCCAAGGCCTAGTTGATTCAGAGGAAAACGGGTAGGGTATATATTCGATATATAGGCATATATTAGATAAATGTTTCGGACTTGGATGTCCACCTACTGGATCTAGGATTGGATGGGATCCAATTGATCTTCGACATCTACCTTGTTGATTATCATACAATTTTTTGTTTGACCAAAGTCAGGATTGTATGATACTTTAACGGGATCCTAGCTCACTAGGAAACACAGTTTCCCGAGTACTCCACAGAGGGTTAGAGACTCGACGAAAAATAGTGGGAGGCAAGTATTGAATTTGCAACATTCGTTCGAATACTCGCTAAACACGCTCATTTTATTTTACTCGTCATATTAATTAAAAGTATTAGTCGGACTAATATTTTATGTTGTTTTCAAAATATATATAGTTGGACTATATACAAACTCATTCAATATATAGTTGATTTTGTAATTGGATTATAGTAATCAATATAATTGAATTAAATGATAGTTGATTTTATAATGGGATTATAGTAATCAATATTAAAATTATAGTTGATTAAATAATTGGATTATTGTAATCATTATAATAAATAATACCTTAATAATTTGATTAAATAGTTGGACTATTAAAATCAAGTAAAGAATTGAAAAGGTTGAATATTTAAAATATATATCCTTGGATTAAATGTTTTAAATGATTTAATTTTCAATTGGGAATAAATAAATGGGTTACTTTATTGGATAAAATAACTTATTATTACTAAACCCATAATTAAGCAATAGTAGAGCATAAATCTTTGGAAGATTTATGTGATGATGACTTTAGTGCTTAATTAATATACTTATAATAAATCTATCTTTGGATTTAAAAGTATTAAAGTTTGCAATTGGGCATGTAGCACAAGGTGCACATCGTTTCGACATTCTGAAACCCAAGGCTTGGCCAAAGGTTTGTGGAACATTGAAAATGATGATTGACATATCCCAAAAGTGACTACCATTGGATATGGAAGACACGAAGGAATTAAAGAAAGGGCGAGGCTCTGACTTTAAATATATTTGTCTAAGTTATGTTCACTACTAGTATTGAAATTAGATTTTAAATACTTAAGTGTGGTACATAAAATATATATGTATTGATGTTCAGAATCCGCTATGAGCAGGATACCGACTTCAAGCCGAGATTTCTCTGCGAATCGGAAACGGGACGAAAGTCGCTGTTTCGACCGTGGATACCTAAGTTTAGGAACTACCCTTCGGGTATGTACTTAAATTAGGAACTGTTATAATGTAACTAGTTTGACTAGATACATATCTCTATATCAATGTTTAATCCGTTGCGGATAAAACCTTTATATTCTAGAACACTAAGTGTTTTATTATATAAAGACGACACTGAGATAAACACATTAGATGTAATAAACAGAATTTATATTTTGAATATAAATAAAATCTCAAACAATATAAAATGACAAATAAATAGCTCATATTGATTTGATCAATAGAGACTTATTTGTGGCATTGTTGTCTGGGACACAATTAAACGAGACTCGTATATCCACACTTTTGAAGAGTGGGTACTATGACTGATTTGACTATTCAAATAAGGTCTACGAATCTAGTTTACTAGGTAAAGTACCTAAAATACTATTTACTAGGTAATAGTGTAAAGGCCGCCGATCTGTAAGCCATATTCATGGTGAAGTTAGTGGGCCCATATCTAGCTAGGCTAGATGTGAACATGAATATTTCGTGACCTTAACGGATGTGGCATCACTTTATGGTTATGTGTTTCTTTTGAAGAACACAAATCGGAAACTTTGAGTTTCGACACGAAGAAAACAAACAGATCGGCTATAGTGTTATTCCGCCACGGTAAGACCGAAATGGAAAATACTTAAGCAGTAAGTTTCATATATAATGAAAGAGTACGGTGTTCTTTCATGTGAGGACTCCTCCCGAGACACGTCAGTTAGACGGTGTGTCTGAACTAAAACCGAATTTTGTTGGACATGATAAGGTTTATCACGAGTCGCTCTGAGCTACTATTACCTTCTACAGGATATGTATTAACAGTGAAAAACTTATTTAGAATAAGGTTCCATATAAATCTGTTTGACAGATATCATATAGGATATGAACAGGGAAGAAACGAGGTTTCTCATTCATGATAATTTGGGTATGCCAGGCATAGCGTTTGGATGATACCAAACTAAGGACCCAATTGGATAAGTGCCAATATAGGTTATCCTAAGGGAAACCTTAAGTATAGTACTTATAAATGCCACATGAGAACAATGTGATTGTTGCTCACCATGCGGTTTTCCTGAGAGGAATACCGATATACAGTGGTCAGTGGGAGGATAGTGATACTCGATGAAAATCGGAGTAATACTGTTCAAGGCACGAAGTCCTTAATGGAACATAAATAGTTCATCTATGATGAAACTATACCATTAATCTTCAAATACACAAGAACTTCGTAAATCGGATAGAGTCAGAAAACAACCTAGGGTATGGGTTTCTGATCTCAACCCCATAATGATGTCAATCTTATGGAGGTGTACCATCCGACTACGTTTAGAGGAAGTGATACGAGGTATCGACTCTCCTGTTATGGCAAAGTGCCATGAATCCGAAATGGATTCCATGTATAACAACTATTTTGGATACTAGTTGTTGTACCATAAGGCATTGTGCCTATGGTACATTAAACGTCTTCAAAGAAGACATACATGGATGGCAACATACCAACGTACTAAGCTAGGCTTTTGACGGAAAGGTATCGTTATCAACATTGTGTTAATAACGGTTCAACCTTTTACCTGTTGCCATGGTAAATCCATTTTGAAAATGCTTGAAAATAACTGTATATTTCATTTATGAAATGTGTCAGTTATTAATCAAAATCGCTTTCCTGAAAAGGAAACCTTTTGGAGGATGTTTACAACATCCTGACGATTTTGTATAACCGACAAACAAGGTTTGCGGGTTATTCGATCCATGTTTAGATCAATGCAAGCATAAGGTTCTTGGAACTGACGTTTTGAAATAATCATAATGGTTTATGATTTGACTCAAAACGAAATAATTCTTGTGTATATAAGGAGGTTAGTGGGAGAGCGCACTAACAGTGAAATTCCCATATTCCCATATAGCTATTGGTGAAAGCTTGGCTTTCATAAATATTCTTTCATAGAAATTCTCCGTAGAATTCTGGGGAGTAACAACCTTTATTCAAGGAATAAAGATCTACTGGGATAGATTTGGAGTTGTTAACACTCTCTGGGAAATTGTACATTTAAAATGTACTTGTATTGGTGTCTCATACGCTTCGAGCATATGGAGTCACAATCGGGTCAATCCAAGTGATAGTCACTGGATTGAAGTTAAGAACATCTGTTAGTATCTCTGAGAACTAAAGATGCTATCTTTTACTATGGAGAAGGAGAACTTGAAGTGATTGGGATCACTGCAGCAAGTTTCCAAACGATTAAATACTACGGTACTATAAAGTTTGAATAACGGGACAGTGAGCTGGAAATCTTCCAAGCAAGATAACTGTTGCCGAATAAACAACAAAAACGGATTATTGCTGCAGCTGAGGCAGCAATAGAAGCCATTTGGATCAAAAATAAATCTAATTAGATTAGATACAGTTATGTTAGCAGCTGAGCTAGGCGTCAGCACAGGCTAAGGAATTAAAGGTCTAATCGATGATCCAGATATATACTTCTATATCATCTGATTCGTTCGGATCATACATCGTGGCGATGTGATGATCGTATAAATCGCGTCAAACGATAATCAAACAAATCCGCTGACGAAAACCTTTCCTCAGCAATTTGAGCAAACCATACATAGTTCGGGTGTTAGACACTCGAGTGACTGGCTATGTGCCAAGTGGGAGATTGTTGGATAATATGACCCATAGCGTCATTATTTGCACAGATCATTGTGTTGTTGTAGCAAATTAACTCTGTAATAAGGAAATTGCACTCTCGTCATTTGTGATTAGATCACCATAGATATATAAATGAAGAGAGGTCCATATGATTAGTTCCTGGATTGAGATGATATGAGACAGATCAGTCCACGAAGGATTAATCATTAAATATCCCTAGCCGTAG
The DNA here is from genome assembly GCA_019454045.1 of Zanthoxylum bungeanum. Classification (NCBI taxonomy): domain Eukaryota; kingdom Viridiplantae; phylum Streptophyta; class Magnoliopsida; order Sapindales; family Rutaceae; genus Zanthoxylum; species Zanthoxylum bungeanum. The sequence goes on along the minus strand of SKCR01014176.1, from coordinate 19,109 downwards.
TATTATCGAGACTGGACATCGATAATACGGAATAGGCTAGTATTGCACTTGTGCGCGTTGTGAGGGCACAACGGCATAGTTCTCATATATATAATTGTTGGAGACTTATGCAAGTGCGATAGGAGGTCGTGTTTCACCGATGGTACGGGAAACAACTTCTCTCTGGATAGACCCTTCGGAATCCCATTGGTATTATGACTAGGTGTCTATGGGAGGCCGAAATCAAGGTAGGTGTGTATAGTCTTAACCTGAGACTTGCATCGCTAATACTTACGACAATCGGTAAACTTTGGTTTTGGTGGTTGGGGGATCTTAACTGGTTCTGTGTTCACCTCTTCTGGGTTTATCAGGAATCGTAGTGTATTGGATGTGATGTCGAGACGGAAGTATCACTCCAGTCATAGTGGAGATGATGTCACCCAGGATACGGTATTAGTGCTCTTAAGTGATGCGCATCCAATCGTGATATTATGACCAGGTCATGAATATCCGATTATAGAGACTAGTTACCAGACATCTGATATGTGTTTCGGACGGGGCAGACACTTATCCAGCCCCAGCCCTAGCACGTGATTATCTGATACTGGGCCGATATGCACAATACAATTGTATACTACGCTTGATACAGATCTTTGATATTCTTAATGGATATGTCCGGAGAATTGAGTAGACTTGGTGCTTTGCTAGGAGTCGACCTTGTCTCGTAAATCGGTAGAATGTAGTACTTGGTACGTACGTGATTCGGATATTCCGACGACCGTATTTACTGTCAACTTATCCGGGGATCTCATGGGTCGCTTCCCGATAATCCACCGATGACGCACAACTCGCACTCTTGAATAATCTGGGATTATACAGAAGAGAGAGAAAATTAATCTAGGATTAATTACGGAGATATTTTATCTAGGATAAAAATCGTATAGAGAGAAATAACGATTAATTTGGAATTAATCGGTAAATTAATATATTCGATATATTAAACGAAATTAGATTTCGACGCGGAATTAAAATTAGATTTTAATTCGGGCGAGCGAATTAATTTAGAATTAATTCGTTAGCGACATGAATAGTGAATTCGCTAGGCGTAATCATTTAATTACGACGCGACGGAAAACTCGCTAATTGGGAATTAGCGAACCCGAGCCCAAGTGTGATTGCGAGCGTATTCATATTTTGAATTGAGTGCGGAGACACAAGTCACATCAAGCGTCAAATCAATCGTCACCATCAAGCGTCAAATCAAAAGTCACTTTGAGTGATTGATTGATTTGATTAATGGATTGAGTGAAAGACACTCAACATATCACTTTATTAAAGATATAGACTTGATGGACTTTTGATTTTGGAGTGTGGAACACTCAAGCTTATTACATTCAATTTATTTGACTTTTTAAAAGTTATTAATTGGTAAATCATTTATTATTTTGGAAAAATATATAAATAAAATGATTTACAACTTTTGTAATAACTTAACACAATTTCATCTCTCTCAAAATTCTCTCTTCTCTCACGCAAAACAGAAGCTTTGCTCACTGGTTTTGAACCAGTTCAGGCGTGAATATTTGGGAAGCAAGAGTGGGTTTTCATGGTAAAAATTCAAGTGCTAGCACACTTACGAGTCTTGCGAAGGTGGTAGGGAGGTTCGACCATGAGCCGGGATCCATCCGACGTTGCATGGAGCTCCATTTCGCAGCTCAAACACTGAAGACAATGGGCAGTGGACTGCATGCAGTGGTGCCGAAGGCAGTGCGTTTTTTGGGCTTGATTCGTCTTCAATTCGACATAACCGATCAATGTGAGTATTCCGCTACCTCCGTTGATGTATTCACGCATGTTTTCATGTCTTGTTTGATCTTGGGACTTAGAAAAACTCAACAGTCCGTACCCGTAAGCATGAAAGAGGTTTTAAGCTCTGGTTTCAAGTCATTCTCTTCTTGCGTTATCAGATTGTGTAATTCTGCTAAAGTAGCTTCTTTATCAGACAGATGAAACTGCATAATAAAGTTAGAGAATTCTTTTGGTAAGGATTGAAGAATTAGATCGTGACCTATCTCATGATCCATGATGAACCCAAGGTTGGCCAATTTTTCAATGTGGCCAATCATCTTAACACATGTCCACTAACAGATCCTTCATTATACCTTGTTTGGAATAAGGCACATGATAGTTGGAATCTCACGGTATGAACGGAAGTTGCATACAACTCCTTCAAGTGAAAGATGATGGTTTGAGCATCCATATCTTCGTGAGCTTTCTGAAGTTCATCCGACATAGAGCCAAGCAATATGTAAACTGCTTGCTCATCAGCATCGACGTGTTTCTTCCAAGCATCAAATGTATCATGGTCAGCATCTTTTGTGGGTTCAGGGGGAAATGCTCTTTCAAGAACATAGAAAATCTTTTATTGTCGTAAGACAATTTTAAGGTTTCTAAATAGTCATTGTAGTTGTCCTCATTGAGCTTATGCTCATCAAGGATGGAACGAAGTGATTGCCATTTGAATGTTTGTGAAATATTTTAACCCACCTGTTAAGAGAAAATGTTAAAATTAGGAGTAGGTTTTCATTAATGTTTCATAATAACTTGTGCTTTTAATATTATGAAATTGCTCCCACTTAATTGTTTTAAAATTTTAAGAAAACCGCATCAACCCTAATATGATTGATTTCTTATGGGCAAGGATCCCATTATCATCATTTCATAACTCCGACTAGGGCCAGTCGTTATAAAATAGCTTATGTTGGGAGTTTCCCAACCAATTTATGATATAAATCACAATTCCTTGATCATTGGGTTGGGCAATCAAACATGACATAGCTTATGCTAGTCCTTGTGGACACCAAATCTTTGCCACTAAATTATAAGACCATGCCTAAGGGTCGCTGCATCTTATGACTCAGAAAAGTCAAACCATTGTCAATAGTACGATTTAGGGACAAATTGGTATTGGTCAGTCTGGTAAAGCCTAGTCATGCCAATACGATTTAAGCCATTTGGGTCTATACTTTACAATGGGAGGCAAATTTTAGACTTAAATTATTATTGAGGATTTTAGCAAGTTTAAGTGAATAACTGTCAAATGGATTCCTCCATTGAAAATTCCCCAGAGAGAGCGTAGAGCGAACTCTCTTAAATACCCTTACCTCTTAGGCTCTTATTGCCTTGGTGATAAGAATAAACAATAGATCCTCCAAATTAGTCCAACACTTTAAATATGCTTTAAGGTAAGCTTTGAGTAAATGATATCTAGATGTCTTCACAGCTTTTCCTTTTGGCTATAAAAATGTAGTGAGTGAAGGAAGACACCAAATCATTATCTAACTCTAGTAATACCTTTGGTTAAATTAACTTTAGTTTGGAAAGTTTTATTAACCCATTGGTCCCAACCCACTTGTATCTTTTATAATGTCTTTTATTATAAACAAGTGATTTATATTTATTAGCCTTAAAGGTAATAAATCTTTTAGTTCATCACAGAATAATTAATTAGCTAAGGGATAAGCAATACACTCTCTATTTCTTAGAAAGTCTCTAGATGCTTGCACCCTAAAATAATCATGCCAATTCTAATCATACATAGAATCATCAAGCATATGAGTTTTAATATGTTGGAATTATTTTAGGCATTAAATAACTTTGATTAATATTTAATTATGATATTGCATTTTATTTTATACAAATAAAATTACTATTCATATTGTTCTGCAGATGCGTGAACTTTAAATGCAATTTCACAATTCACATATCAACCAAATCATGCAAAACTGTGCCTAAAATTAAGATCAGGGTGTTAGCTTTCCAACGAGCTTTTAAGCACCCAATTTCGAGTTCAAATTAGAGAGAAATAATCAAAACAAAAATGGCGCGCTGATACTACTGTTGGCGGCCGCGAATGCGCAGCGGAAAATATTATGTTATGATGCCGCTATCCCTTTACCCAAGACCCATTTGTTTCAGATATTCTACAAGCCTAGGCATGTTACTATATATTTTAAGCATAAAAACTCATAAAATATGCAAAGAACATAAATCTAAACATGCTAACTATCATAAGAACTCTAATTAAAATAAAGAAAGAAAAAAACTTAATTGAAAAGAAGACTCCTCCGGTCCTCCCTCCAATCTACAAGCTTTCCTCAAACTCAGCAAGCTCTTGTTGGACAATTATGAACCATAGCATCACTATTTCTGAATGACATTGTGTTTTTATACAAATTTATTATGTAGAAAAGGAAATTCCATTTTATCATTTCGCAATTAGATTACTTAAATGTGTGAATGATGAAAGTCCACATGATTAGTTCCGGATTGAGATGATATGAGACAGTATCAATCCATGATGATTTAATCATTAAATATCCCTAGTCGTAGTAATATCGAGACTAGACATCGATAATGCGGAATATACTAGTATCGAACTTGTGCGTGTTATGGAAGCGTACCAACATAGTTCTCATATATTTAAGTATTGGATACTTATGCAAGTGTGGTAGGAGGTTGTGTTTATCGATGGTACGGAAACAACTTCGCTCTGGATAGACCCCTCGGAATCCCATTGGTAGTATGACTATGTGTATATGGGAGTCCGAATCAGGATAGGTGTATTTGGTCTTAACCTGAGACTTGCATCGCTAGTACTTGCGACAATCAATACGCTTTGGTTTTGTTCGTCCAGGACTTTAACAGGTTCTGTGTACGCCTCTTCTGGGTTTATTGAGAATCGCAGTGTATTGGGGTTGATGTCAAGACGGAAGTATCACTTCAGTCATATGGAGATGATGATCACGCAGAGATACAGAGCTGGTTCTCTAAAGGGTTGTAACCATTGGGATAATATAACTAGGTCATGATTATCCGATAATAAAGAGACTAGTTATTAGTGATTCGATATATGCTTCATACATGGCAGACACTATTCCAGCCCTAGGCCTTGCATGTGACATCCGATACTGGATCGATATACACATACTACGTATACTACGTCTGACATAGATTATATATTCCATTAAGAATATTTTTGGAGAATTGGGTAGGCATGGCGTTTTGTTATGAGCCAACCTTGTCTCGTAAATCGGTAAGAATGTAGTACAAGGTACGTAGGTGTTCGGATAGTCCGACGATCGGATTTACTGCCAACATGTCTAGGGATCTCTTGGGTCGCTTCCCGAAGATACAACGATGACGTATGATTCGAACTTTATTAATCTGGGATTAATAGCAGAGAGACTTTATCTGGGATAAAGTACTATTTGAAGAGAGAGAACGATTAATTTGGAATTAATCGATAAAATAATATATTCGATATATTATATGAAATTGGATTTCGATGCGGAATTAAAATTAGATTTTAATTCGGGCTAACAAATTGATTTAGAATTAATTCGCTAGCAACGTGAATAGTAATTTGCTACACATAATTATTTAATTTGATTTTATTTAATTACGTCACAACGGAAAATTCATTAATTCAGAATTAACGAACCCTAGCCCGGAATGTGTTTACGACGTCACTCCGATTTTGAATCAAGTGCGGCCACAAGTCACATCGCGAGTCACATTACTCGTCACTTTAGTGATAGATGTCAAGTCACTTTTTTGGTGAGTGACATGCAGTCACTATTCATGATGTTTGTTGGTGTGGGCATTTAATGCAATTTTGGAGCCAAAATTTTGGTTGACTTTTGGAAAGGTTATACCAAATTTTGGTAATAGATTTTTCATTATGTTTTTTGAAAAGAAATAACAAAAGAATTGAAAAACTCTTTCTCTCCCTTATAGACAAAAATCGTGAGCCTCTTGGAGAAGGAAGAATAATTGTTTTTCTTCCTAACTTGCTAGCACATTCAAGGATCAATACAAGGTGATAGGGAAACCGAACTTAGAGCTTGGAATCCGTTGGAAGCTTGTAGCTTGTTCATCTTATTCAACAAAATCTTGCCTTAGCCGAAAGCTTCAACAAAGAGGAAAATTTTTGTTGATCTTCGTATCCAAAAGTTGATCTTTGTAAGTATGATTCTGCCATACTTCTTATGAGTATTCATTCTTTTCATTGCTTATATTTATCTTGGGACCACCTTAGAAACCAACAATGGTATCATGGAGCAAGGTTTAAGCATGAAAAATTTTAGGGTAAAATTTGGGTAAAAAAAATTTGAGCATGATTTGATAAAATTGATTGATTGAGTGTGCTTGAATGATGATAATAGTGTTATGCATGATCAATTTCATGAATAATGAATTGGATTAATTTTTCCCCTTAATCTTGGCTTGGCCGAGAGTTTGGTACCCTAATAAGTCATGGTATTTTTGTTTTTTTATCATTGGATGAGTTGAAAAACATGGTTATGTTGATCTGAGATTCAATCGGATTGAAAACGAAATCGGACAAATAAAACCCTAGAATGCCGTGAGTTGATAAGCATGTAATGAGATGATTTTTTGATTCAAAAATGGTGGACATGAGTTGAAAAATTAATACATGATTAATTGATTAAATTTGTATTTTGGAAATATTAATTTAGATAATCAATTAATGTATTACAATTGAATTAATTTAATTTTGAATATTGAAATTTAATTAATTGGGCTTGATTTTGAATTGGGCTTATAATTGTTGTATTTGGGCATAATGGGCTTGGTTGGGCCAAGTTGGGTTAGGCCAATTGTATTGGATCCAAATTGGGCCTAAATCATTCCATTAAGTCCAAATATAATAAATGGGCTTTAAATGTTTAATTGGGCCTAATGGGCCAAAATTGTTTTCTTGGCAAATAAGGGTGATTCCTTACTTGGGCCTTGGTATTTGGGTTTGACCCATATTGACCAAAGCCCATGCCTTATGAAATCAATTGAAAGCCCATTGGACTATTAATTAAACTACATTGGATGTTAATTGGGCTTTGAGACCCGTTTAGATTAGATTTGGAATCGAAGTCGTTAAAGCGCATTAAAAGTGTAAATATTTAATTTGGAATTAAATAATGAATTTGTATTGAATACGAATTAAATTAGATTTAAAGAGTAGTTAGATATAATTCAAGAATTCGTACTTTGAGTACTTATTCTAAAATGAGTTGGACTCGCGCAAATCAAATCATTGTTTGAACATTGGATGATCACTAATATTCAAAGATTAATTAATTTGATTAGATTGATTGAATAACATGCTTGAATGAATACATGGATGTGATGAATGAATAGCGTATATCGGATGGATATTAGAAGGGAAATGGCAATTTAGGAAATTGTTGTAAATTTATAATTTATAAATTGAACCTGCATGTCCAGCCTTATCTCTCTTGATTCTTTGTATTCTCTTCTCACCTAATTCCCTTCAATGTTAATGAGGTTTCTATTATTATATTATGTAATTGGGTAAAAGTTGGGATAGTGCTAGCCGGTGAGAGGAAATGGAGTGATTTGTTCTAGGAACAATTTGTTAAATATCCATCCGCATATCGTTATTAATTTATTTTCCGCGCCTTATTATTCTTTTAGAATGCATGTTTAGGGGTGTATGATGAGACCTAACAAAGATAATAAATTGGTTGCCAATTTACGCGAAAAACCCTCAAAACATATTAAGCGTTTTCCTTCCATTGAGTGATTCTTACTCAAGATCCAAGATTGGCACTGGTTTGTTGGCCAAAGTCAAGACCTTTGTCAATTGCGGATGTGTTTGAATTATGAAAGCTTTGTTCCATATCGGTGCCTTGTCCAAGTTGTGATTTGTTGGCCAAAGTCAAGATCATTTCTTGTCCATCGACATCGATTACGAAGCTTTCCAAGGTCAATGGGTCCCGCTTAACTGGAATCATTAAGCTTGTTGTGCCAAAGCCAAGGCTTAGTTGATTCAGTGGAAAAAGGTTAGGAAAATATATTGGATATATTGGCATATATATTGTATATATGTTTCGGATTTGAAGGTCCACCTACCGGATCTAGGAATTGGATGAGATCCAATTGATCTTCGAGATCTACCTAGTTAAATATCATACAGCTTGTTGGCCAAAGTCAATGTTATGTGTTATTTAACGGGATCCTAGCCCACTAGGAAACTAGGTTTCCCGAGTACTCCACGGAGGGTTAGAGGCTCGCCGAAAAATAGTGGGAGGTTAGTATTGAATTTGCAATTTCGTTCAAATACTTAGCTTTACGCACTTTCAAATTATTTCGTCAAAATTATTTTATTAGTTGGACTAATACATTGTTATTTTTCTTGTAACAGTTAGACTGTACCTTTACATTATTAATTGGATAGTTGGACTATCGCAATTAAAATGATTGGAAATAACAGTGTCCGGGATATCATCATGGGCGATAATGTCTTTAACGGCATTAACTTTTCTGATTGGGAAATGAATCTAAGGATAGTCCTTGGATCCGAGAGGCTGATATATACTATATAGAGACCTCTTGGGCCTAAGCCCCGACCTGATCAGTTGCTTGAGCTAGAGCTTTGGAAGACTCATAGTGATGATAATGCAATTGGTCAATCGGTAATGCTTGCCATTATGACTCATCAATTCTGTCTTTAAGATAGAGACCTCTATAGATTTGATATTACAGTCTCCCCCGACACTTGGAGTGGGTTCATCATGAACTACAATATGATGAACCAAGAGCAGACTTTTGGAGAGTTGATGTCCACGCTGTGTGAGGCAGAAAATGAGCTTCTTAAGGGCAAGAAGCGCGAGGCGCACTTCGCTTCTACATCTCACACTCCGAGGGCTGGGCCCAAGGCGACTGGAGGTGTTAAAAAGAAGAAGCATAAGAAGAAGGGCAAGGCCAAATTGTCAAAGGCTTTTGGGAAGCCCAAGGACAAATCCCAAGATGTTTGTCTTCAGTGCGGACAGCGGGGTCACTGGAACCGTGACTGCCGTGAGTACAAGGCACTGAGGAAGGAAATCAAGGCGAGCAAGGCACCGGCCTCAGGTATGTTTGTTATAGAAATAAACATGACTACTTCTAGTTTTAAAAATTGGATTTTTGATTCTGGTTGTGGTACTCACATTTGTACTGATGTGCCGGATCTGCGGATTAGAAGGAGACTGCCTTCAGGAGAGATTGACCTCCTTGTTGGAAATGGGACACCAGTCGCCGTTTTGGCCATTGGCACTTTTGTTTTAGAACTGCCCTTGTGGCATGTACTTGAACTTACAGACTGTTATTATGTATCTAGTTTGACTAGGAATATTATTTCTATATCGATGTTAGCCCAATGTGGGTACACTTTTGTATATAGAAACATTGGGTGTTTTATGTATAAAAATGATATAGAAATTTGCACTGCTGTTGTAAATAATGGTCTTTATATTTTGAATATAAACCAATCTCAAAATGTAACAAACAAATGGCTTAAAGTAAGTCATAAAGATGAAACTTATATGTGCCATTGTCGTCTGGGACACATAAACAAGACTCGCATATCCACACTTTCGAAGAGTGGGTACTTTGACGGATTTGATCCAAATTCATATGACGTCTGCAAATCTTGCTTATTAGGTAAAATGCCTAAATCACCTTTTAGCGGTAAAGGTGTACGTGCCACTGAACTGTTAGCCCTTGTTCATAGTGACGTTTGTGGGCCAATGTCTAGCCAGACTAGAGGTGGATATGAATACTTCGTAACCTTTACGGATGATGCATCGCATTATGGTTATGTGTATCTTATGAGACACAAGTCGGAAACTTTTGAGAAATTCAAAGAGTTTCGACACGAAGTTGAAAAACAGACCGGTAAAAGTATTAAGACATTACGGTCGGACCGTGGTGGCGAATACTTGAGCAATGAGTTTCTTGACTACTTGAAATAATATGGTATTCTTTCACAGTGGACTCCTCCAGGAACACCGTAATTAAACGGTGTATCCGAACGGAGAAACCGAACCTTGTTAGACATGGTAAGGTCTATGATGAGTTGTACTGAGCTACCTATTTCGTTCTAGGGATATGCATTAAACAGTGCAATACTTATTTTGAATAAGGTTCCGTCAAAGTCTGTTCAACAGACTCCGTATGAGATATGGACAGGAAAGAAACCGGGTTTCTCATTCCTGAAGATTTGGGGTTGCTGGGCATACGTCAAACGTTTGGAAGGTACCAAACTAGAATCCAAATCGGATAAATGCTTATTTGTAGGATATCATAGGGAAACCAAAGGATATTACTTCTATCACCCACGAGAGAACAAAGTTTTTATTGCTCTACATGCGGTTTTCCTTGAGAAAGAATTCCTAAATGCAGTGATAAGTGGGAAGAAAGTAGAACTCGATGAAAATTCGAGTGATACTGTTCCTGGCATAGAATCCTCAACAGAATATGAACAATTCATTAGGGATGAAGCTGTACCACAATCTTTGAATACACAAGGACCGCGTAGGTCGGAGAGAGTCAGAAAACAACCTGAGAGGTATGGGGTTTTCGATCTCACCTCATTGGATATCAATCTCATTGAGGAAGATAAGATGGCTACGTATGAGGAAGCGATAGAAGATATCGATTCCGCTTAATGGCAAGATGCCATGAAGTCCGAAATGGATTCCATGTATACCAACCAAGTTTGGACACTGGTTGATGCACCAGAAGGCGTAAAGCCTATTGGTTGCAAATAGATCTTCAAAATGAATACCGCCATGTATGGAAATGTATAAACGTACAAAGCTAGGCTTGTAGCGAAGGGGTATCGTCAACGACATGGTGTCGATTACGACGAAACTTTCTCACCCGTTACCATGATTAAATCCATTCGGGTAATATTGCTGCATATTTCGATTACGATATATGGCAGATGGACGTCAAAACCACTTTCCTTAACGGAAACCTGTTGGAGGATGTTTATATGAAACAGCCTGACGGTTTTTTCGTGCCTAAACATGCAAACAAGGTTTGCAAGTTAAATCGGTAAATTTATAGACTGAAGCAAGCGTCGCGTTCTTGGAACCAACGTTTTGATGAGATCATAAGAGAATATGATTACGTTCAAAACGAAGATGATCCTTGTGTATACAAGAAGGTTAGTGGGAGCACATTGACTTTCATTGTCCTTTATGTTGACGATGTATTGCTTATGGGCAATGACATTCCCATGTTAATATCGGTGAAAGCTTGGCTTTCATTAAAATTCTCCATGAAAGATCTGGGAGAAGCAGCCTTTATTCTGGGAATAAAGATCAACCGGGATAGATCTAGAAAGCTGCTTGGACTCTCCCAGAGCACGTACATTGACAAAATGTTGAAAAGATTCAACATGGATCAGTCCAATGGGGGACTGTTGCCAGTGTCACATGGCGTCACTCTATCTAAGGATATGTGTCCTAAAACTCAAGATGAGAGAGACAACATGAGTCGGATACCATTCGCCTCGACAGTCGGATCGATCATGTATGCCATGATATGTACGCGACCTGATGTCTTAGTTGCTATCAGACCGATCCAGGTGAAGGTCACTAGATAGCGGTTAAGAATATCCTTAAATATCTTAGACGAACTAAGGATGCTTTCTTAATCTATGGAGATGGAGAACTTGAGGTAACTGGGTATACCGATGCAAGTTTCCAAACCGATAAAGACGACTGTAAGTCACAATCTGGGTACGTGTTTTATTTGAATAACGGAGCAGTGAGCTGGAAATCTTCCAAGTAAGAGACTGTTGCCGATTCAACAACAGAAGCAGAGTATATCGCTGCAGCTGAAGCAGCAAAGGAGGCAATTTGGATTAGGAGTAGTTCCATTAGCAGCTGAGCCCGTTCCATTGTATTGTGACAATAACGGGGCTATAGCGCAGGCTAAGGAACCGCGATCTCATCAACGATCCAAGCATGTTCTTCGACGTTTCCATCTGATTTCTGAGATCATACATCGTGGCGATGTCAAGATCTAGAAGGTCGCATCAGAGGACAACATTGCAGATCCGCTAACGAAAGCTAATCCTCAGCAAAAGTTTGAGCGACATGTACATAGTTCAGGTGTTAGATGCTTGAGTGATATGCTATAGGCCAAGTGGGAGATTGTTGGACAATTTTGACCATAGCGTCACTATTTTTAAAAGACATTATGTTCTTGTACAAATTAATTATGTAGCAAAGGAAATTGCCTTTTATCATTTCGTAATTAGATTACTTAAATGTGTGAATGATGAAAGTCCTTATGATTAGTTCCAGATTGAGATGATATGAGACAGTATCAATCCACGACGGTTTCATCATTAAATATCCCTAGTCGTAGTATTATCGAGACTGGACATCGATAATACGGAATAGACTAGTATCGCACTTGTGTGTGTTATGGAAACGTAACAGCATAGTTCTCATATATTTAAGTATTGGATACTTATGCAAGTGTGGTAGGAGGTTGTGTTTTCCGATGGTCTGGAAACAGCTTCGCTCTGGATAGACCCCTAAGAATTCCATTGGTAGTACGACTATGTGTGTATGGGAGTCCGCATTAGGGTAGGTGTATTTGGTCTTAACCAGAGACTTGTATCGCTAGTACTTGCGACAATCAATACGTTTTGGTTTCGGTCGTCCAGGACTTTAACAGGTTCTGTGTACGCCTCTTCTGGGTTTATTGAGAATCGTAGTGTATTGGGTGTGATGTCAAGACGGAAGTATCACTTCAGTCATATGGAGATGATGATCACGCAGGGATACAGAACTGGTTCTCTAAAGGGTTGCAACCGTCGGGATAATATGACTAGGTCATGATTATCCGATAATAAATAGACTAGTTACTAGTGATCCGTATATGCTTCGTACGGGGCAGACACTATTCCAGCACCAGGCCTTGCATGTGACATCCGATATTGGATCGTGTTGGAATGTATGCCCTAGAGCTACATAAGATGTAAACGGTTTCTTTAGCATAGAAATAAAATGATGCATTATTCATTTATCTAATTGTTTGTTCAATATCGCATATTATATATCTTCATAAATACCGTAGATTACTTATGTACCTTCAGACTTGGTGTATGAACGTCATGCACCAGAGGATTTAAGACTGAAGTTAGTAATCTTAAATAGTCCATAGAGATCAAACAAACCGGGTACTTTGTTTGTGGTTTATCTATAGCAGCGGTCCATTCTATATTTGGATGATGATCTTAATCCGGATCGTCCATGGAGAGACATGAGAATGGAGGCACCTTATATGATGTGATCATATAGGACTGGGCCTAGATATAAATGACATTCTTATAATATCCGTTAAACAAAGAAAGTCATTTCGATCTACTTGATGGTCATATATGGATTGATCTTAATCCTGAGTATACTATGAACTCCTGCATAACGGGTTGTGTCCTTTGATTTACAAAGGTGAGGTTGGTGTTGCAATCCCAACCAATAACTACGTACTTTGGGGGCATAGTCTGTTATGTAGCTGGGAACGTTTTACATTGACATGGAATTCACTCCTTCTTATGAGAAGTAGATGAGTATCTCTCTTAATGGTTGATTCGGTAATAGAACAGTTTGAGCGCTCAAGTTTTTCTATTACGAATAGAAAGATTAATATTCATAACAGTTGTGAATAAATCGTTCATTAGAGAATCAATGGTACTTAAGGTAAAAATAATTAAAAGGGTATAACTGACATTATGACCCGGCTCTAATTACGAGATATTCGTGAAGGATCAATTCGTATGAAATGACTATATCGGTGGACACCGACTTGGTTCGGCTTAATATTTCATCTATGGCAACGAGAGTGCAACTTCGGGTTTTTAGTGGAATAACCCGGAGTTAATAATTCGGAATATTTAATTAAGAGCTAATTAATATTTCGAGATTATTGGAGCGCAGAATCGTAGGTCCACTTGGTCCCCGTGCTAGCTAGATTTACTATAGTGGAGCTAATATAATTGGATGGTCTAATTATATACTCCCAAAAGGAATAAATATTATTAATATGATTAATAATAATTATATCACACATGAGACTTTATATTAAAAGTTAATATAAAGTATTAATAATTATATATGATAATTATTAAATTAGAATAATAAATTATATATGATATAATTTAATAAGGCTAAGAATTATTACCAAGGTAGGATTCCTTATTGGATAAGGAATAGGATTTGTTTGTTTGGGAAACAAAATCAAATCCTAATTAAAACCCCTCCTTGGCCGAAATTCCTAGTCTTTTATTAGGAATAGGATTTGTTTGTTTAAGAAACAAAAATCAAAATCTTATTACCCTACCATGGCCGAAAATTAAGAGTCCAAATGGGAGTAGGATTTGTTTATTTTTGGAAGCACAAATCAAACAAGGAATCTTATACCCCTTGGCCGAATTCCATAGAGATTGGGAGACTAGTTGTTGATTTGTTTTATGAAACAAATTAACCATAAGTATAAAAGATAAATTATGATTTATTTTTAATACACAAGTCATTAGAAACCCTAGCCTCCATCTCCTTCTCCAAGCTCTCAAGAGTTGAGAATTCTTTTCGGTGTATGTGATTATTTTCTAAACCGTTTAGAGATTAATTTGTGAGTGTAGCCCACACTACCCTCGTAAGTAACGAGTCATAGTACGGAAGATCGAGTTGGAAGATCCGAACACACACACAAGGTTCACGGCAATTGCTCATTCATCGTAGGATCGCAGAAATTCATGATAAAAATTGAACTTTTGAATGTGTTTCAAAGTGACGCACTTCCTTGGATTAATTGGTTAATCAACGTCCATATTGTGGTTGTAAGATGATCATGCGGATCATGCGCATACTGTATAGATGTGGCTTATTCATATGCCATCAATATGCGTTATCTAAGATCGAGAAGGGCATGCATGAATTAATAAATATATGGGCATGAAATTTATTAATTATTTTTTTTCAAAGTCTGCACCCCTTAATTGAATATTATATGTGCACCATCATATGGCTTAGCCTACTGAGCAACATGCGTACATGGTTAATCAAAGTGAGGGCATGGGAGCCGAACAGCCACAAGGCTGTACATGCGCATACGAAGACAAATCACATTGCAGTCTTTGCAAGCTGTTCGGGGACTGTTTCGGGGGCTATTCCGGAGCTGAGATTTTGTCCAAAACATCAGTGAATCCACTAGTGTGGTTCGACCAAGCAAAGGGAAAAGCAGAAAAAAATTTCAAGTTCGATCCGTGAGCCTAATCGCTTCCGCTGCGCGAGGGAAAGCGTTTCCTACAATTGGCATCAAGAGCGAGGTTGAAAAGTGCTCTTAATCCTTCACTTTTTCATTTAAAGTTTCTGTTTTAATATGTTTATATGAGTTATAAATATGATATGCATGTTTAGATGAGTGGGCACATTGTGATATTCATGTGATGAATGGTTTTGTTATTTCATGTGATGAATGGATTTTGCATTGGTCGTAAATTTTTCTAGCTCTTATTTTTGTAGTTGGTTTTGGTTTTGGGATGTAAGGCCATAAGGCCATTGTTTATATTTGTTGTAATTTTAATTTTCAATGTAAAGTTTCAATTCTTTGTAATTTGGAGCACCAAAGTCGCAAAGAGAGCCAACACCACTTTGGAGCGGGATTTGAAGGCCAAGGAATGCCTTGGTGAATCTTTTGTACTAATTAGATTAGTATAGAAAAATAAGAGCCCGGTCAATGCAAAATAATTTTTATTATGTTATATGTATGTTTATTTCAAATTGTTTGAATAACATGTCATATAGCCTAGGGTGCCCACTCGTGCATTTTACTTGCCATAACATGTCATAGATGCATTATCATTATAGACATAAAATTATGATTTTATGTAATTTAAAATGTTTAAGTTAGAAAATGATATGCATTGAAATCATTAATTAGATTAATGGGAATAAGTGTCTAAAACTTGAATTCTAATATATTGGACTTAATTGGTGCATAATAAATTCCATTGGTATATAGGATGGAAACCCGGATATAAATTCCATAGCCGAATCCGTATGGACGGATATGTGGTCTGCACTCGGGATACAATTCCACGTACCATTGAATTTTATAACGCACTAAGATTTATTAAATGTTTAATTAAAATTTTGACCATTTAGAATTCCATGTTTTTAGCTTTTAAGTGCCTAGTATTTTAAGGGTAAAAATATAGTAGCTCACTTATACCACTCTAATTAAATTAGTTTAATAGAGTAAAACTGTTAGTAGAAACTAATAGGATATTAGTGACACAATTTTAATAGTTAAAATTGATTAGCTCACTTATGACGAACTAGTGTAAATAAATTATGCTTTAGCCGCCATAAGTTTATCCACACTAGTTAGGATAAAATATTAGATATTTTAGATAGAAACCTTAAGTTTAAATAGTGAGTGGGAGAGGGATATACGACAGTACATCCTGCGATCTCCGTTGTTAGTCCAAAAACGTGAGATTCAAAAGGTGCCTCGAGACGGCTTTGTTTCGTCCCCCTACGGATGGTGTCCATTTTGGGTCAATATCAAGTTTGGGTTCCGAAAGGATAGGGATCCTAGATGTATCTTGTGAACTGACCTAACCTACGGCGGCACTTCACTTGTTAAGTCAAAGAATCCCGAAACGGCGGGTTACACTCACAAAGGAGTTATTAACTGTTAATGAAAACCTTGATAAAAAAAACGGTAGTAGTTGTTTAATATAGGAATAAGAGTTATTCCGCATATATTAAAACAGCTGAGATTGTCTCAATCTATCATGCGAGTACTTGACCTACCCTACGGCGGCACTTACTTGTGGGATGATAGATCTCCGTGGCATAGTAATTCTTTTAGGTTTCTTATTCATTATTCATGGTTCATGCATCATGTTTAATTTTATTCCAAAATTCTTTGATGATTTTAATATGCGATGAATGAATGTTAAATGCATGTTTATTTTATTTTCAGCCATGGTTTCTCCGATTATTTCCATTCTCTCAAATGATAAGTTGACCGGAGAAAATTATGTAAAATGGAAAAGTAACATGAACGCTATCCTGGTCTGTGAAGACCTAAAGTTTGTCCTGACGGAGGAACGTCCTCCTGAGCCGGCCAGAAATGTCCGGCAAAGCTGTGCGCGATACCTATCAGAAATGGGTCGCAGCAAATGAGAAAGCTCGCTGCTACTTGCTAGCAGGGATGTCTGAGGTTCTTGCTGAAAGCATGAACCTATGGCTCTAGCATCACAGATGATGGAGTCATTGCAGGGCATGTTTGGGCAACCTTCGGAGCATCAACGCCATGAGGCCATGGTCTCAGCGATGACTGCTAGGATGAAGGATGGGACATCAGTCCGAGAGCATGTCTTAAGGATGATGACTTATCTCAATACTGCTGAAACCCATGGAGCTCGTATTGACGAGCGTAGCCAGGTGACCATGATCATGGAAACTCTTCTGAAGAGTTTCGTGCAGTTTAAGAGTAACTATGTTATGAACAAGTTGACTTTTACTTTGACCCAACTGCTAAATGAGCTCACCCATTCGAGTTCATGCTGGTGGATCCTCGTAAATCCAGTGCATAGGCAAATGTTGCCGAATCTTCTAAATCTGCAAAGAAGAAGAAGAAAGGAACTGGAAAGGCTTAAGGTAAAGCCATGAAAAAGAAGAACAAGAAAGGCTCCATGGATTCCAAGCCCAAAGGAAAATGTTTCCATTGCGACAAGAATTGGCATTGGAAAAGGAACTGTCCTAAATACCTTGCTGAGCTAAATGAGAAAAAGGAAACAGGTAAATATGATTTACTCGTTATTGAATCTCTATTGGTGGAGGATGACAAATCCGCTTGGATTATTGATTCCGGGGCCACTAACCATGTTTGTTCTTCTTTACAGCTACTCGATTCATGGAGGAACCTTGCTGAAGGTGACTACACCATGAGAGTCGGGACAGGGGATGCCGTTTCAGCAAGAGCAGTGGGAGTTTCTAGTTTAAGTTTTATTAATAACAGTTATTTAAATTTGAACGATGTGTTATTCTTTCCTGGTTTCCGCAGGAATCTGATTTCTGTTTCTAGACTTATGGATGATGGTTATTCTATTTCTTTTAATAGCAATTTGGTTATTATTGGTAGAAATGGATTGACTATATGCACAGGAAACTCAGAAAATAACTTGTATGTGTTAAGACCGTTAACTCATAAGTCACTGCTCAACACTGAAATGTTTAAGGTTGAAAAACCAAAAACGAAACGGCAAAAGATTTCTCACGATGACACATATCTATGGCATCTTAGACTTGGTCACATCAACCTTGACCGAATAAATAGATTGATAAAGGACGGAGCCTTAAACCAGTTTGTGAGTCATGTCTAGAAGGAAAAATGACCAAGAGACATTTTTCTGGAAAAGGTAAAGAGCCAATCAACACACTAAAGCTAATACATTCGGACGTTTGCGGATCGATGAATGTAAAAGCCCGAGGTGGTTATGAATACTTCGTCACATTCATTGACGACTATTCAAGATATGGGTATGTCTACCTAATGCATCACAAATTAGATACCTTTGAAAAGTTCAAAGAGTATCGTACTGAGGTTGAGAACCAATTAGGTAAGACAATCAAAACTCTACGATCGGATCGTGGAGGAGAATACCTCGACAGAGAATTCGAGGAATTCTTAGTTGAGCACAGGATAGTATCCCCGCTCACAGCACCTGGAACACCACAACAAAATGGTGTTGCAGAAAGGAGAATCGAACCCTACTATACATGATGAGATCTATGTTTAGTTATAGCTCACTACCTAGTTCATTCTGGGGATATGTACTGCAAACCGCAATTTATATCCTAATGTAGTTCCATCTAAGTATGTTCCTAAGACTCCCTTAGAGTTGTGGAATGGTCATAAAGCTAGTTTACGACATTTCCGCATATGGGGGTGTCCAGCACATGTGCTGAAGAATAAGACTACGAAGTTGGAACCACGTTCTCAGGTGTGCCTATTTGTAGGCTACCCGAAGGAAACTAGGGGAGGATTCTTCTACAGTCCCGATGATAACAAAGTATTTGTATCGACAAATGGTACGTTTCTAGAGGAGGGCTACATGAAGGAGTTCAAACCTCGTAGCAAAATTTACTCGATTGTTTACTTACTGGTTCGACCAGCGCGCCATCGTCAACAAAAGTTAACAAATACATAGCACCTTCGACATCTGATAG
>SKCR01014175.1:0-80049 GCA_019454045.1 Zanthoxylum bungeanum | reverse complement strand
GATGTATAATCTAAATAACATACATCTGAGCATATTTAATCAAGCAAACTCATCAAATCATGCTTCATACAATTTTCCCCAAATAACATCCTAATATATTTGCATGCTCTTTAAGCTCAATGATACCATTGTTGGAAAAAATAACCAAGCCCCAAGATCAACAAGAACAAGCCAAAATATATAAATACATGAATGAATAAATTGAAGTATGGCAGAATCATACTCACAATACTTGAAAATGGATGCTTAGATGATGCGAAAACTCCTCCCTTGTGCAGTGAAGCTCTCGGCCAAGAAGAAAAGAGGGACTCCAAGTCGAGTTTGATCCTTCCAAGCTCAAGGATTAGCTTCCCATATCACCTATGTATGATCCCTGAAGGTGCTAGCCTTTGTTGTGATTTTGAATGCACAACTTCTTCAAATCTTGCCACAAAAATTGAAGAAGAAATGAGAGCCAAAAACTGCTTGCAAGTTTCGGCAATGTGAGAGAGAAAAGTTGAATGATTTTTGTTACAAAAATTCAATTTATATTTATGCCATAATATTTATTAAATTAATAATAAACTTATGACACAAATCATGCAATGGCTTAGAGTGTCAAACACTCAATTTCCATGCAAAACCATTGAGTGCATGTACACTATCTCCATGCAATGCATTAGAATTAAATAATGCATAATATGACATGTGTCATGTGGGCCCCACACGTTTCCAAATGAAAGTGGGCCCACGTGCACTCACGCGTTCGGGTTCGATATTTCCGAAATACCAAACTTACGTCGCGACGTTAATTAAATCGAATTTAAATAAATAATTGCGCCTAGCAAAATTATTATTTACGTCGCTAACGAATTAATTCTAAATTAACTCGTTTGCCCGAATTAAAATCTAAGTTTTAATTTCGCGTCGAAATCGAATTTCGATTATTATATCGAATATAATAATTTTACGATTAATTCCAAATTAATCGTTCTCTCTCTACGTATAGTACTTTATCCAAGATAAAGTCTCTCCGTAATTAATCCAAGATTAATCGAGTTTGAATCATACGTCATTGGTGAATCTTCGGGAAGCGACCCAAGAGATCTCTGGATATGTTGGCAGTAAATACGGCCGTCAGATTATCTGAATACGTACGTACCAAGTACTACGTTTTTACCGATTTACAAGACAAGGTTAGCCTCTAGCAAAACGCCATGCCTACCCAATTCTCCAGAAATATTCTTATTGGAATATAAGATCTATAACAGGCGTGGTATACCGTAGTATAGTGTATATCGAACCAGTATCGGATGATCACATGTAAGGCCTGGGGCTAGAGATGTGTCTGCCCCGTACGATACACATATCGGACATCAAGCAACCAGTCTCTTTGAATCGGATAATCCTGACCTAGTCATATTATCCGATGGTTGCAACCATTATAGAGTACTAGTTCTGTATCCCTCGCGATCATCATCTCCATATGTCTGAAGTGATACTTCCATCTTGACATCACACCCAATACACTACGATTCTCGATTAATCCAGAAGAGGTGTACACAGAACCCGTTAAAGCCCTGGACCACCAAAACTAAAGTTTACCGATTGTCGTAAGTACTAGCGATGCAAGTCTCAGGTTAAGATCATATGCACCTACCCTGAAGCGGACTCCCATAGACACGCAGACATACTACCAATGGGATTCCGCGGGGTCTATCCAGAGCGAAGCTGTTTTCCGTACCATCGGTAAAACACAACCTCCTACCGCACTTGCATAAGTATCCTATACTTAAATATATGAGAACTATGTCGTTGTGCCCTCACAACATGCACAAGTGCAGTACTAGTCTATTCCGCATTATCGATGTCCACTCTTGATAATACTACGACTAGGGATATTTAATGATTAAACCTTTATGGATTGATACCGTCTCATATCATCACAATCCGGAACTAATCATAGGGACTCTTACCATTTATATCAAAGTAAATAAATTACAAAACGGTAAAAGGCAATTTCATTACTACATAGTTAATTTTGTACAATAATACAATATCATTTACAAAATAGTGACGCTATGGGTCATAACTGTCTAACAACTCCGACTAAGGATATTTAATGATTTAAACCTTTATGTATTGATACTGTCTCATATCATCTCAATACAGAATTAATCATATGGACTTTCGCCATTTATATATCAAAGTAAATAAATTACAAAACGGCAAAAGGCAATTTCATTATCACATAGTTAATTTTGTACAATAATACAATATCATTTACAAAACAGTGACGCTATGGGTCATAATGTCTAACACAGTTTGTAGGAGAATATAGGAAGTTAAATAGCTAAGTGATGAGAAAGAATATAAGATCAAGTTAGACAAGTGAAGCAAAAAGGGGTATCGAGAACAAGCATTGAAAATAATGACAAGGACTACTCATGTAAGCTTATCAATTCCAAAAAGAGAGTATATGAACCCTGACCTTGGAGACTTCAGTATTTTTAGTGAGAGTTAAAGATATCAGCTATTAAAAACCTGATTAATTCAAATGATTTTTGAGCATAACTAAAAATCTAGAGAGAGAGAGATTTTCTGGAGATAAGAAGTGTTGAGCACAGCTTGAGGTCCAGAAACAAGGTAGTTAAGAATACTCAGTAAAGATCTTATGAAATAAGAATGAGATACTACTTTTCAGTAAAGAATTTAAGAGTTACCCACTGAAGCCACGAACTCGGAAACAACTTACCCAAGGATGACAAGAAGTATGATACATAAGTTAGCCAAGTGGACGGACAAAGACCTTCCTTGTTGAGTCAAATATAATAACTGATGATACATAATAGTTACTGCAAGCAAAGGTTCACATGGACAATTAATGTATGGCTCTAGTTACGACTTCCAAGTCATGGCATTCCAGGTTCAGAATGATAACGCACGAAAAATCATCGAGAATTGGAATAGTACAGTGGATGAAACTCAGGCAATGAGTATATATAATCAGATAAAGTTGGTGGTTTATAAGGAACCCACAAATCCTGAAATCTATGATAAGATCCCAAGTTTAAAGAGGATTCGAGGACGAATCCTATTAGGGGGTAGAATCTATAACGACTAGGAATTTCAACTACTGTTGCACTGTAAGTCGAGTGTCATATAATATAAATTATGATTGGAAACATCTACCATCGTGAAATGACTATCAGAAAATTCTTCGAGAATTCGATATTAGATGTTACGATGTTCCACCACGGATAGCCTATGGTATTTAGGCCATAAATTTTTCATACGAACTTCGAATTTTATGAATTTTATATCGTCGGAAATATGATATCGAGATCTGTGACTTTCGCGTTGAATATTTTTCTTAATTCGAACCCGAAACGAGTCGTAAATGTAGAACAAAAATTCGGATGAATAATACTTGGGGGCCATTCTAGAAAAGCCTCAAAGTTTCTACCAATTTCCAAACTTTCCTTTACCTTTGACAATTTCAAAGAAGCCCAAGTATAAAAAAGGGTTACTATTAAAATTTCACAAAATTGGAAAGAATAGGAAAGAAGAAGAAAATGTGAAAGAGAAGAGGAAGAAGATGAGGAAGAAGAAAAATGGAAAGAAGAGAAGAAGAAAGAGAGAAGAAGGAAGAAACAATAAGGTTTGGCATCCATAAAACCTTAAATGATGAGGAAGTTCACAAGAAAAGAGGTAAGATCAACTTGACCCAAATTGGATATTGTGAAATTTTGATAAATTGAGCATATATTGATATTAGTGGCATGATAGGGGTTGAATATTAGTAATTATCATGAAGAGAAATTGACTGTAGGGTTAAATGTTCAATTTGTGTTTTTGGAAATCATAAAAGATTAATGAAGTAATGAGAATAATGAGATTAAAAGTATTTGAAAATGTTAAAGATGATGTTATAGAATGTTTAATTGAGGATTTTTGCTTGTGTGGTTGTTGGGGGAAATATGGAGCAAATTGGGTATGAGAGAATGAAGATTTAAACCTGTATTTGGCCTTGCGTCGCGAAGTGATCTGGGAAATTTCCCAGAAACGCTTCTGGTGTAAATCACGTCGCGACGCGCATGGTAAAAATTTGGGCACCCCTCTGGACAATTCACATCGCGACACGCACTGCCTTATGTCGCGACACGTGGACAAATAATTTCCCAAATTAGTTACAAGCCATCCCAGTTTCACCCGAACGCATTAGAGGCTACCTTGTAAGTCTCGTATCAACCCGTATGTATAAAATATGTCATAATATATGTACGATATGCCTCAGAGTGATAACCCTTATTTGAATAAGAAAATTTAGCTTGATTCTGATCTAAACATTCTTTAGTTCGCTTTCTAATCGAATTATTAATTATAAAATATCGCAGGAACCAGAGCTTTCTTCTGCAAGTGAGAAATGCGACCACATTCTATAATCAGTGAGTGGACACTAATCTTTTAAATTGATCTTTGTTTTGTTATTTTTATAACAGACTTACTTTTTACATTGTAGGGCTTTAAATCATTTTTATTACAGTTATTTCATAAAATTTTATGATTTAAGTTAAGTTTGAGACATAAATATTTTTAAAGCATGATTTTATGGTTTTTCGAGGCATGGGGGAAAACCCACCTCAGTATGTAACTTCATTCAGTTATGGAATTGACAGATAGCACATGTGCACATGTAGATGACTGAGGAGACGACAATACGTAACACCCCCAGATCATAGTTCAGGACTAGGGATGACAGATGCCTCTAGATCCTAGATTCAGAGCTTGGAGGGTAGCATAGATCCGCACCCTCAGTTCTAGTTCAGTGTCTTGGGGGACGGCGATACGTAACGCCCCAAGACCAATAGTTTCAGGGACAGTAGTGGCATGTTTTGGGGGACGACGATACGTGATGCCTCAAAGTCATGGATTTGCACTTCTGGCTCTAGTTAGCCGTATGAGGGGACGGCGATACGTAACGCCTCATACGTCAAGTTTTTCAGAGACATGTCAGTTTTTAGATAAAAGTTTTTAGAAAATAGATTTCAGAGATCAGATTTTAGAAATAGTTTTCAGAAAATAGACGTTTCAGAAATAGTTTTCAGAATAGATCTTTCAGACACAAGTTTTCGAAACCAGACTTTCGAAAGCATATTTCAGAAAAATAAGTTTTATAAAAGGGATTTCAGACAAATTTTTCAGAAAAAGAGCATTCATAGAAAGTTATTTCTGGAACTCTGGTTTAGAAGCAAATGTTTTATATCAGTATTTCAGTTTTACGTCTACTCATTTAGATCGTACGACGATCTAACCCCCACTCTCAGTTTCCTTGTTTCGCATGTATTCTCGGAGGACGAGCTCGAGAGGATGGATACTGATGCTGTCACTAGGGTTTGGAGTCCAACAGGTCAAGTCAGGGATTAAATTCAGTACAGTCAAAGTCAGGAACTGTCTTGTAACATAATTGTTATACAGTAATGGTCATACATTCATTGAATTATAAAGGTTATTACTATTGTTGAACTGTGTATTGAAATCAGAGTACTTAAGAGTAAGAGTAGTGTGCATACATGGTTGATGAGTTGGGTTATAGTCTCTTACATGAGTATATATATATGAATGAGGTGAGAAAAGCAGTTATCAGAGTTAGAGGCTTATGGGGTTAGTACGGTCTATCCCTTGCCGGTAGCACCTCCTAGATCGGGGATGTTACACCAAGAATGTTAATGACTTGATTGTCATAAATCTCCTGTGATTAGGTGATTGCTTTATTTAAGTAATAATATTAATAAAGTTGGAGCATTATTGGATGGTCCGTCTTGTCAATACGAAGATAAAGAGTTTTTACTACTTATGCCCAAGACCGTCATTAGTGTGAATGTACAAGTGCTCGGAACTTAGGTCGCTATGGTAAAATATTAGATGTAGCGTGATGAGTTAACGTAGTCACCCAACACCGTCATTATTGTGAGGGTGTTCTTACGAAACTCATTAGTGCACATTGACAATTATACATCTGGAACACTTCTTAATCCAAGATCGTCATTAGTGTGAGAATAATAAATGGTTCAGGACCAAACAAGGAGTCACGTGGATGTGATTGACATTTAAGGTCTACCTAATGAATTTATGAAGGTCAAGATTGTCATTAGTGTGAGGCTGGAGTAAATGTCATAGGATACACTTCCCTCTAAAAAATTTTAATTGTCAAATTTCTATTTTTTCGTTAAGGGAGATTACAGAATTACATAAAGTAATGGGATTGCAATAATAGATTTAAAATCGATAATCGTATTAGTGTTTTTATATTGAAATGAAAAATATTCTACTAGTGTTTAATTGTTGTCTTATAGATAGCTGCCACAAATTCATTAGCGCGACTTTTGGATTCTAATGAATTGAAAGGAGTTGAGAACTATTTTAAATTGGAAATGAACATCAGTCTTGTCTTAGAGTTAGAACGATTAAGGTATGTTATGTTGGGAAGCGGCCGTGAGTGCGCAGCGGAAAAATAAAATTATGATGCCGTTTTCCCTTTACCCAAGACCCATTTGTTTTGATTATTCTACAAGCCTAGGCATGTTACTATATATTCTAAGCATAAAACTCATAAAACATGCAAATAACATAAACCTAAACATGCTAAATATCATAAGAACTCTAATTAAAATAAAGAAAGAAAAATGACTTACTTGAACCGTAGACTCCTCTATTCCTCCCTCCAATCTACAAGCTTTTCTCGAACTCAGCAAGCTCTTACACGTTCCAAAGAGCCAACCAAGTGTGTGGCCTCCAAAGATGCACACACCAAAGCCAAAACTCAACGGTAAGACTACGCCTTGAGTGTACGGGTATTTTGCCCTTGGTGCTAGCCAAGGCAAATACCTCAAAACTTTTAACTCGAGGTTCCTCTAGTCAATTAGACTTAAGGATCCTCAAAATCAGTGGCTTACTCTTAAACTTTAGAGTTGCTCACTTATATAAACCCAAGATATGAAAGGTTTGGTGCAAAAATTTGTGAATAATTCTTTGGGTTTATATAGTGCTCAAAAGACAACAAAATTAATTAAG
The DNA here is from genome assembly GCA_019454045.1 of Zanthoxylum bungeanum. NCBI lineage: Eukaryota > Viridiplantae > Streptophyta > Magnoliopsida > Sapindales > Rutaceae > Zanthoxylum > Zanthoxylum bungeanum. The sequence continues at coordinate 72,996 of SKCR01014175.1, read as the reverse complement.
AATCCAATGTGGGATAAAAGCCAATTTAATCTTACCCATTGGATCTTAATTTAGTGGTTTAATGAGATTATAAAACCCTAATAAGAGTTTGGGCCGAATTGGAATTCAAAACAAATAACAAAAATAATAATAAAAAAAGTTTACTATTCACACGGTTTATTCACGCGTTACTATTCACGTGAATAGTAATTTTTTTAATCTATTTATTCAAATTCCCAAAGTGCCCACATCGTCATTCACCAATCCTTAAGCCACTATGGAACCTCATAAATGATCTGTTCAATAATTAAACACATTGAACTATTTATGAACAATTCCTACAACAATCATATATGCTGTTAAATATGTATTGTGCACTGTTAACCATTGATTTCGACTTTGTTGTGTGTGACCTTTTGGGTTCCCCTCAAGTTGGACATGAAATGAATCGTGATAATTTAATCGAACATAAATTATCCTCCGATCAGATGGTCGTTCGATTTCAATGACCAAGGTTGACATCTAGCAACATGCCAAAGCCCCCAAATGAGAAGAAAAGATATATATACCCATTATGTATGCGATTTACATATGATACAGTCCCTCGCCTCACTGTATCCCCATCTATTTACCTAGGGTACGGAAAGTGTCTACCCATATGGTCAAAGGTATGATGTTGATAGTGTCATGAATCGTGCTAACCCAAGAATCTCACATGATTCTTCCGCTGTGGCCACAGTCTCAAGCACTGATCACACATATCAATCTGCGAACTGGAATACTACTCTTATAAGAAAATATTATTCGAGAGAGTGGCGATTCTCTGTTGTATCTTTACAAAATTCATGTGTTTCAACAAATGACCCAATTATACCCTTATGACCGGATCTTTTGAACCGGGGAAGGAGAATGTCAAAGTTATTTGATCCACACATAAGATTGTAAAGACCTCAAGTCTAAGGACTAGTCATATAATCGATACATGAAAGTTCTCATATACACATGGGATAAACACTCCATATGAAAACTTTCGGCGGTCAGTTCGATGGACACGAGCAACTCATGCATCCATGTGATACACCAAGCGGACGGATCTCCACTAGTAGCCTATGAGATCGGCTACCCCACTTAAGGGTGGATCATATCATCATGCTAGTCTCTACGCTTTGTGAACGCCCAGATTATTCACAAAACTATGACTAGGAACATTTAAGAGTAATGATTCTCATAAGGCGTGGAAGCCATCTTCTTATTACTCCAAGGGCTTTATTACAGTGTTGATGATTTATATAAGTTATGTAAGACACATATAATAAAGATTCCCATTTTATTAATTAATGAAAATATTAAAAATACATGTACATATAGCCCATCCACAAGTTGGGTATAGGGCATATCCCTAACATGTTACGCTCAATCCAATGTCTGCCGAAATATTTCCTAATTTGCTCAGACAGTACATAGATGTATCAAATACTTGGAGCATTATGATAACAATCAAAGAGTTGTTCGAAGAAAATCAAGAAAACGATCATTATGTTTTGGAAACTTATTGAGATATCTTTAATGTAGAGGAAAATACAAGTAAAAGATATGAATTAAATAATACTGAATTATGACATTTGAGATTGGGCCACATAGGTATTAGACATCTATCAAAATTGTTTAAATGTGGTTTGATTGAAGATCTTACCTTAAATCCTTATCCAATTTTTGAGTTATTTATCCAAGGAAAAATGACAAAGGCCATGTTTCTTGGTGTTGGACATAGTGCTGATGATTTATTAGAACTAGTACACAATGATGTATGTGGTCCATTAAATCATGTCTCTAAGATTCTGAGCAACGAAATGTATTTATTGTTTGTTGTGTTACTTTTCTTGAAAAGGAATTTTTGAGAGAAAGTGATAATTGTAGAAAGATTAAACTTGATGAGTTTAATCCCAACATAAAGGAACCTGAGATGGAACCAAAGATCCAATTAGGTGAAAGATCTACAACACAGGTGTAACACCCAGGTAATTTCGATGATTATATGTTATAGGTGGCATAATATATGATATAAATCACGCTCAAGCATTTATGTGTCTGTGAATTACCTTTTAAACATTCAATGAATTCTTTGCAGTTCTGATACGAAGAAGTACTTTCGATTCTACTCTGGACAGCCCTTTGTATTTCTACAAAGAAAATGAAGCCCCAAATTCGCACCATGCATACCCTAGGGATTGGATTTGTTTAGTTGGCCTTGATGGTGTTGTTAGCATGCATTTTGAGTAGTGTCTTGATAGTATTAGCATATAATGAAGCTTTTATGTGTATGAATGTGTTGTGGGCTTATACTTACTGATTGAATGATACTAGATAATGGTTTGTGTTTGGGTTAAGGATATAAGATGAATTTTGATCAATGTTGAAGTTTAGAGAAGTGCCTAAGTTAAGGTGTTAGTGTGATCGTGGGGATTGCTTTGGGCATTGTCATTGAAGGTTGATGTTTAGCCCTAAAATTGTGCGAGCATCGCAACGCTAATGAGCTTGTGTCGCGACGCATAACAGAAGGTGTTTTTATTGGGGTTTTGGGCAAAAGGGCGCGGCGAAAGCGCTGTTCGGGTGAAATCGTAATTTTAAAACTTTTAAACTACTGAATAAATTATTCAATATCCAATATGTATAATTCATTCATATTCCACCTAAACAAATTTATTCGATATCAAATAACGGCATAAATAGTTAAGAAACATCGCGAAACTGATACAAAAACGTTTTTCCACAAAATGACATAAAACGTGTTTTTGACCGAACCGACTACCCAATACACATGAGGGCTGCCCAGGTCAGCCCCAATAGTATTAGGGCAGTTCATGGGCTGCCTGAACAGTGAAAAATTCATTGTTTGGGCAGCAATCACCCAGTTGGCTCAAAAGTCACCCGGTAACGCCATTTTTCGCCGATTTTACTTATTTCAACTCCGAAATAATTTCCGGCAATTGTTCCAATACCCAAAACACATCCAATAGATTAAAAAGACATCATTTTCATCACAATCAACCCAGTTTTTCCAGATCTGATTTTGCAACAAAAATAATCAATTTTTAATGCTATAATCCAACTTTTTCAACATTAATCATATTAAACAAAACACTAATTCAAGTCACCACCAATGAAGCACCGAAGAAAAATTCAAGGCATTACAAGAGTGGTCATAACACTCTAGAATGACAACTTATCATCAAATGATCAAATTGAATAAATATTACAATCATATCATCCAAAACAACTTTACACATGCACAAAGCCTTCCAATTCATCCTCCAAACCAAAAAGCCCCAAATTCTAAGAAAAGGAAGAAACCATAGAATCCATCTAGATAATCAAGAACATGAAAAATGCTTTCAAAGCTTAGAGGAATTGAAGATTACCATTAATCTCTTATTTTCCTAAAGCTTTTTCTTGATTTTTCTTCATTTTTTCCTTGAATCATCAGGCCAAGATTTGAGAGCTTTGGAGGATGTCATTTGGCCATGGAAGCCATAAGAAGAAAAAAAGAAAATTTTCCTCTTTTTAAAATCCAAGTTGCCGACTTTGGAGGGGCAAAATTATCAATTTTCCAAATTTAATCCAATTAAATTAAATCAAAATTTATGTTAGCAAATCAAATTTGCACACCTAAAGTTTAATTAAACCATGCCACATGTACAAATAATAATTAAACATATTGCATAACATTTATGTAATATGGATATTATTTAACTATTCAAATATTTAACATTTAAATATCTAAGTAATTAATTAATATAATTATTATAATATATGTATTTTTATTTACATTAAATAACAAATACATATATTAATGGCATGTGTCAAAGTCTCATTTGACAATTAATTAATGTGTATCTAATCAAATTATGTATCAAATACAAATACACAATAATTACGATTGACCAAAATCCCATAAAGCATGTGTTTTCGTTTAACCGATTAAACGATTCGAATTAACTCATTTAATCCGGTGAAATATTATGAATAATCTGTATTATTCATAATGCGTTGCCCAAGTGCTCAACGAGTACACTTCATATTGTGGGACTCTCTAAGTTTAGGTTTATCCATCACGAAAATCCAATTTCGTGTCTATAATTCACCCACTCATGAAGGATTTACTAGATCGTAAACTCGTGTAGGATGTCTATGCCCTGTACACGGGACTGACATATTCTATCTTGATACACACATGATATCATTAGCATCAGTCCACACCCAACGAACATGCGGAGGTATGATCTAAATAAATCGGTGACGTGACTGTCATCAAAGTGTGGAGGATAACTCATATATCCACAGTGGTATCTGAAAGTGTTCAATCAAAGTCCCAAGGATCACAAAACATGCATAAAAAACCACATATGAACACATCAAAGGAGGTGCGGAATATACTCACATTGAATTTCGGTGTTGATGAATGAAGAACAAGGTGCGATTTTGTCCCCTCCAAGCTCACGCAACAGCTCTCCAAGGCGGTGGGGTGCTCGGTTTGGACTGGTCGGCTTCCTCCATGTTCGGCCATGCATGAACTCCATGATTGAAGCTCCAAGTTTGAGATTCCATGCTCAACTCACTTCCCTATCACCTTTGTATCACTCAAGGTGTGTGCTAGCACTTATCATCTTCCATTTTGCTTCTCAAATTTTCGGTGAAACCAGAAAAAATAAGAGGAGAAATCGCACCATGCGTGAAGGAGATGAAGAAGAAAAAGAGAGGGAGAAGAGAGAAAACGTGTTCTGCGTTTGGAGAGAGAAAACCGAATGAATAGTAAAAAGGGAAAAGAAAAAGTAATATATATTTATTCATTTATTTTCCAAAAATAAATAAAACATATATATATTCTAAACCTTTTCATATTCCATCACTTTTACTTTATACTTTAAGTCATATCACATCACTTTTACATCAATCTATTCACTTTAATAAAGTGACAAATTTGTCAAGTCACATCACTCAAGTGACAATTGATTTGACGACTGACGCGACTAGCGATTTGACACTTGATGTGACTCGCGTGCCGCGCTCGAATTCGAAATGCGAATGCGCTCGCAATCACTCTCGGGCTCGGGTTCGCTAATTCCAAATTAACGAATTTTCCGTCGCGTCGTAATTAAGTGATTACGCCTAGCGAATTCACTATTCACGTCGCTAACGAATTAATTCTAAATTAATTCGTTCGCCCGAATTAAAATCTAATTTTAATTCCGCGTCAAAATCCAATTTCGATTAATATATCAAATATATTAATTTTATCGATTAATTCCAAATTAATCGTTCTCTCTCTTTAATTAATATTTTATCCCAGATAAAATATCTCCGCAATTAATCCCAGATTAATTTTCTCTCTCATCGAATTAATCCCAGATTAATTCTATCTCTCTCTTCTAATTAATCCCAGATTAATCAAAGTGCGAGTAATACGTCATCGGTGAATCTTCAGGAACCGACCCATGAGATCTCCGGATATGTTGGCAGTAAATACGATCGTCGGACTGTCCGAACACGTAAGTACCTCGTACTACGTTTATATCGACTTACAAGACAAGGTTAGCTTCTAGCAAAACGCCATGCCTACCCAATTGTCCAGAAATATTCTTACAGGAATATATAGATCTGTATCAAGCGTAGTATACCGTAGTATTGTGTATATCGGCCCAGTATCGGATAATCACGTGCTAGGGCTGGGGCTGGATAAGTGTCTGCCCCGTCCGAAGCACATGTCGGATGTCTGGTAACATAGTCTCTATAATCGGATATACATGACCTGGTCACAATATCCCGATTGGTTGCGCAACACTCAAGAGCACTAGTACTATATCCTGCGTGACATCAACTCCAATATGACTGAAGTGACACTCTGTCTCGACATCACACCCAATACACTGCGACTCTCTGATAAACCCAGAAGCGGTGTACACAGAACCGGTTAAAGCCCTGTACCACCAAGACCAAATTCTACCGATTATCGCAAGTATTAGCGATGCAAGTCTCAGGTTAAGACTATACACACCTACCTCGATTTCGGCCTCCCATAGACACATAGTCATAATACCAATGGGATTCCGAGGGGTCTATCCAGAGCGAAGCTGTTTCCCGTACCATCGGTGAAACACGACCTCCTATCGCACTTGCATAAGTATCCAATACTTATATATATGAGAACTATGCCGTTGTGCCCTCACAACGCGCACAAGTGCAATACTAGCCTATTCCGCATTATCGATGTCCAGTCTCGATAATACTTCGGCTAGGGATATTTAATGATTAATCCTTCGGGGATTGATACTGTCTCATATCATCTCAATCCAGGAACTAATCATATGGACCTCTCTTCATTTATACATCTATGGTGATCTAATCACAAATGATGAGAGTGCAATTTCCTTGTCACATAGTTAATTTGTACAACAACACCGTGATCTGTACAAATAGTGACGCTATGGGTCATATTATCCAACAATCTCCCACTTGGCACATAGCCAGTCACTCGAGTGTCTAACACCCGAACTATGTACAATTCGCTCAAATTGCTGAGGAAAGGTTTTCGTCAGCGGATTTGCTTAATTATCGTCTGACGCGATTTACACGATCATCACATCGCCACGATGTATGATCCGAACGAATCAGATGATATAGAAGTATATATCTGGATCGTCGATGAGACCTTTAATTCTTTGGCCTGTGCTGACGCCTAGCTCAGCTGCTAACAGAACTATATCTAATCTAATTAGATTTATTATCGATCCAAATGGCTTCTATTGCTGCCTCAGCTGCAGCAATAATCCGCATTTGTTGTTAATTCGGTAACAGTTATCTTGCTCGGAATATTTCCAGCTCACTGCACCGTTATTCAAACTGTATAGTACCGTTTGCGACTTTTAGTCGTCTTTATCGGTTTATAGGAAACTTGCTACAGTGATCCCCAGTCACTTCAAGTTCTCCTACTCCATAAACTAAGACAGCATCCTTAGTTCTCTAAGATACTAACGGATGTTCCTAACATCAATCCAGTGACTATCACTCGGATTGTCCTATTTGTGAATCCATATGCTCAAAGCGTATGATACACCAGATCTTGTACATTTTTCAATGTACGGTTCCACGGAGAGTATTTCGAAAGCCAAGCTTTCGCCGACATTTATTTTTATGGGAATATCATTTCCAAGAAATGACGTATTATCATTATTTTATAGGACAGCCACTGTCAGTGCGCTCCCACTAACCCTCTTATTTACACTAGAATCATTTTCTTTTGAATTAAATCATACACACATTATGATTGCATCAAAATGATAATTCCAAGAACTTATGCTCGCGTCAGCAAGCATCATCCAAATGGATCTACAGTGGCAATAGGTAAAAGGTTGAATCGTAATCAATCACAATGTCGATAACGATACATTTCCGTTAAAAGCCTAGCTTTATACATTGGTATATTGCCATCCATGTACGTCTTCCTTGAAGACTTATAGTACCAATAGGCACAATGCCTTGTGGTACATCAACTAGTATCCAAACTTATTGATATACATGGAATCCATTTCGGACTCATGACACTTTGTCATAATAGGGAGTCGATACCTCGTATCACTTCCTTTGTTCTTGTGTATTCGAAGATTAATGGTATAGTTTCATCCTTGATGAACTATATATGTTCCATTAAGATTCAGTGCCTAGAACAGTATTACTCCGATTTTCATCGAGTTATACTATCCTCCCACTTACCACTGCATATCGGTATTCCTCTTAGGAAAACCGCATGGAGAGCAACAATCTAATTGTTCTCTAGTGAGGTGTTAAGTACAATACTTATGGTATCCCTAGGATGACCTACAATTGGCACTTATCATATTTGGGTTTTAGTTCGGTATCATCCAAACATATGCCAAGCATGCCCAAATAGTCAGGAATGAGAAACCCAGTTTCTTTCCCGTTCATATCTAATATGATATCTGTCAAACAGATTTATATGGAACCTTATTCTAAATAAGTTTTGCACTGTTAGTACATATCCTATTGAAGGAAATGGTAGCTTAAAGCGACTCGTGATTAACCTTATTATGTCTAACAAAATTCGGTTAATCCTGTTCGGACACACCGTCAAAATGACGTGTTCCAAGAGGAGTCCTCATTGAAAGAATACTATACTCTTTCAAGTATACGAGAAACTTACTGCTAAAGTATTTTCCATTACGGTCTTACCGTGGCGGAATAATGCTATAGCCGATCTGTTTGTGTATTTCGTTTCGTGTCGAAACTTTAAAGTTTCTGATTTGTGTTCTTCAAAAGAAACACATAACCATAACGTGATGCCACATCCGTTAAGGTCACGAAATATTCATGTTCACATCTAGCCTAGCTAGATATGGGCCTACTAACTTCACCATGAATAGGGCTAATAGATCGGTGGCACTTACACTATTACCAAGTAAATAGTATTTTAGGTACTTTACCTAATAAAATAGATTCGCAGACCTTATTTGAATAGTCAAATCAGTCCTAGTATCCACTCTTCAAAAGTGTGGATATACGAGTCTCGTTAAATTGTGTCCGAGACAACAATGCCACGAATAAGTCTCTATTGATCAAATCAATTTAAGCTATTTATTTGTCAATTTATATGTTTGAGATTTTAATATATATTCAAAATATAAATTCTGTTATTCACATCTAATGTGTTTATCTCAGTATCATCTTTATATAATAAAACACTCAGTGTTCTATAATATAAAGGTTTTTTATCCGCAACGGATTAAACACTGATAAAGAGATAATGTCTCTAGTCAAACTAGTTACATTATAACAGTTCCTAATTCAAGCATATACCCTAAGGGTAGTTCCTAAACTTAGGTATCTACGGTCGAAACAGCGACTTTCGTCCCGTTTCCGATTCGCAGAGCAATCTCAGCTTGAAGTCAGTATCCTGCTCAAAGCAGATTCTGAATATCAACACATATATTTTATGTACCACACTAAGTATTTAAAATCTAATTTCAATACTAGCTGTGAACATAACTAAGACAAACATTTTTAAAGTTAGAGCCTCGCACTTTCTTTAATTCCTTTGTGTCTTCCATATCCAAATGGTAGTCACTTTGGGATATGTCAATTATCCTTTTTAATATTTTAGGAACCTTAGGCCAAGCCTTGGGTTTTTAGAATATTGAAAGGAATGTGCACCTCGTGCTACATGCCCAATTGCAAACTTTGACTTTACATGAATAGCCAATTAATTCTCCAAGAATTATAAATTACAATTTTAATACTTCTTAAATCCAAAATAGATTTATGACAAGTATATTAAATTAAGCATTAAAGTCATCATCACAAAAATCTTCCAAAGATTTTATGCTCTACTTATCTTGCTTAATTTTGGGCTAAAGGTATAATGAGTTATTTTATCAAATAAAGTAACCTATTATTTATTCCCAATTTGAAAATTAAATCATTTAAAATATTTTAATCCTAGATTATATTTTAAATATCCAACTTTTCAATTTTATCTTGATTACAATAGTCCAACTATTTAATCAACGATTAGTGGTACTTTATTTATTATAATGATTATAATAGTCCAACTATATAATCAAATATAATCCAAATTATTAACCTCAATTACATTGATTACTATAATCCAATTATAAAATCAACTGTAAACTGAAATTAATTAATTCAAATATATTGATTAATATAATCCAATTATATATAATCAAGTATAATACAGTCCAACTGTTTAATCAAACAACAATTTAAATATTAGTCTAACTAACATTTAATCTAATGACGAAATAATTTAAATGAGCGCATACGGCGAGTAATTGAACGAGTATTGCAAATTCAATTCTTGCCTCCCACTATTTTTCGTCGAGCCTCTAACCCTCTGTCGAGTACTCGGGAAACCGTGTTTCCTAGTGGGCTAGGATCCCGTTAAATATCACACAATCTTGACTTTGGCCAACAAATTGTATGATAATTAACTAGGTAGATCTCGAAGATCAATTGGATCTCATCCAACTCCTAGATCCAGTAGGTGGACATCCAAGTCCCAAACATATATCTTATATATGCCTATACATCAATGTATAGCCTAACCTTTTTCCTCTGAATCAACTAGGCCTTGGCTTTGGCACAACAAACCTAGTGATCTCAGTCAAGCGCGGACCCATTGACATGGAAGCTTCGTAATCAATGTCAATGGACAAGAAGTGGTCTTGACTTTGGCCAACAAACCACAACTTGGACACGACACCGATATGGAACAAAGCCTCGTGATTAAAACACATCTTTGATGGACAAGGGCTTGACTTTGGCCAACAACCCCTGCCAATCTCGGATCTTGAGTAAGAATCACTCAATGGAAGGAAAAACGCATGATATTTAACGAGGGTTTTTCGCGTGCAAATTGGCTACCAATTTAATTATCTTTGTTAAGGTCTCATTATCATACACCCTTAAGCATGCATTCTAAACACATATAAAGCGAGTATGAAATAAAATAATAATGATATGCAGATGGATATTTTACATTGATCCTAGATCAAATCTCTCACTACTTCTCTCTCCTGCTAGCACTTGTATTACTTCTACCCGTTACACTACACTTCTAAAGAAACCTCTTTTACATGGAGGGGAATAGGTGAGAAGAGAATACAAAGAAATAGGAGATAAGGCTGGACACGCAGGTCCAATTTAATAAATCAAATTTATTACAATTTCCAAAATCGCCCAACCCGACTAATATCCATCCGATATACATTATTCAAACATCATAACCATGTATTCATACAAGCATGTTCAATCAATCAATCAATTAAATTAATCTTGAATATTAGTGATCATCCAATGTTCAAACAAAGATTTGATTTTTGTTCGAGTCAAACTCGTTTTGCGAACACGTACTCAAAGTACAATTTCTACGAATTAAATTAAATTACATAATTAAATCCAATTTAATACGTATTTAATTCTAATTCATTATTTAATTCCAAATTAAATATTACACCTTTATTAACGAACCTTTACGACTTAAATTCCAAATTTAATCGCAACGGGTCTCAAAGCCCGACTAATATCTAATGTTTTATTTAATTAAGTCCAATGGGCTTTTAATTAATTTCTATAGGCGTGGACTTTTGGTCAACTCGGATCAAACCGAACAACCAAAAGCCAATCCGGGAGTTACCCCATAAGCCTTTAAATTAATTTTGGCCCATTAGGCCCAATTAAATAATTAAGGTCCATTAAGTCATAATTGGACCTTTTGGATTCGGTTTTGGGCCTAATTGGATCCAACCAATTTTGCCTAAACCCAACTTTGTTACAACAAAGCCCAAAAGCCCAATTACAACCTAACAAGCCCAATTTCCAAAATCAACCCCAAATTAATTAACTTATAAAATTCCAAATTTCACAATTAATTAACCTAAGTGTATTACATAATCAATTACCCAATTAACATTTCTAAAACATCAATTAGCCTAATTAATCATGCACTTTAACAACCAAATAGTGTCCAACACAATTCAATTAAAATCAAACCCAATTAACATGCTATCAAGTCTCGGCAATTAGGGGTTTTTCAATTCGATTCGGTTTCAATCCAATTGAGTCCACAATCTTAATTTCCCAAATCAATTCAATTCATCCAATGAATTAAACAACAAAATCACAATGAATTTCATGTCCATAAAGATTCGGCCAAGCCACTTTAAAAGGGAAAAATGTTCCAAATCAAAATTCAATCCAATTGAACTTCAAAACAACATTAACCAATTGTTTTAAGTCATCCAATGATCAAACAAAACAAAATTACCAAGACATTAGGGTTATTCAATTTTCGGCCAAGCCTTCAATTTGGGGAAAATTGAATCCAATCCAATTTCACGAAATTGATCACACACAATCTCAATTAAACATGTTCTAAGCATACTTAAACATCCAATTCAATTAAAACATGCTCAAACACATTTTACCCAATTTCAAGTTTCATGTTCAACCTAAAGAATTGGGGAAAATTGATCTAATCCCAATTTTCTTGAAATTGATCATGCACAACTTCAATTCAACCTCATTCAAGCATACTTCATCAAACAATTCAACCAAATCATGCCTAAATCGAGTTTACCCAAATTAAAGTCTTGACCAACATTAAGCAAATTGGGGAAAATCAATCCAATCAATTTTTTGCCAAATTGATTACATATAACTCAAATTAGATCATATACAAACATTCTTACACAATCAATTTGTCAGAATCAAGCTAAAATCAAAAAGCCCCAAATTTGCTCAAGAACCCTAATTCGGTTTTCATGCATCAAAAGCTTCTGATACCATTGAAAGTGTTCAATCAAAGTCCCAAGGATCACAAAACATGCATAAAAAACCACATATGAACACATCAAAGGAGGTGCGGAATATACTCACATTGAATTTCGGTTTTGATGAATGAAGAACAAGGTGCGATTTTGTCCCCTCCAAGCTCACGGCAACAGCTCTCCAAGGCGGTGGGGTGCTCGGTTTGGACTGGTTCGGCTTCCTCCATGTTCGGCCATGCATGAACTCCATTGAAGCTCCAAGCTTTGAGATTCCATGCTCACAAACTCACTTCCCTATCACCTTTGTATCACTCAAGGTGTGTGCTAGCACTTATCATCTTCCATTTTGCTTCTCAAATTTTCGGTGAAACCAGAAAAATAAGAGGAGAAATCGCACCATGCGTGAAGGAGATGAAGAAGAAAAAGAGAGGGAGAAGAGAGAAAACGTGTTCTGCGTTTTTGGAGAGAGAGAACCGAATGAATAGTAAAAAGGGAAAAGAAAAAGTAATATATATTTATTCATTTATTTTCCAAAAATAAATAAACATATATATATTCTAAACCTTTTCATATTCCATCACTTTTACTTTATACTTAAGTCATTCACATCACTTTTCACATCACATCTATTCACTTTAATAAAGTGACATATTTGTCAAGTCACATCACTCAAAGTGACAATTGATTTGACGACTGACGCGACTAGCGATTTGACACTTGATGTGACTCGCGTGCCGCGCTCGAATTCGAAATGCGAATGCGCTCGCAATCACTCTCGGGCTCGGGTTCGCTAATTCCAAATTAACGAATTTTCCGTCGCGTCGTAATTAAGTGATTACGCCTAGCGAATTCACTATTCACGTCGCTAACGAATTAATTCTAAATTAATTCGTTCGCCCGAATTAAAATCTAATTTTAATTCCGCGTCGAAATCCAATTTCGATTAATATATCAATATATTAATTTTATCGATTAATTCCAAAATCGTAATCGTCTCTCTCTCTTTAATTATATTTTATCCCAGATAAAATATCTCCGCAATTAATCCCAGATTAATTTTCTCTCTCATCGAATTAATCCCAGATTAATTCTATCTCTCTCTTCTAATTAATCCCAGATTAATCAAAGTGCGAGTAATACGTCATCGGTGAATCTTCAGGAACCGACCCATGAGATCTCCGGATATGTTGGCAGTAAATACGATCGTCGGACTGTCCGAACACGTAAGTACCTCGTACTACGTTTATATCGACTTACAAGACAAGGTTAGCTTCTAGCAAAACGCCATGCCTACCCAATTCTCCAGAAATATTCTTACAGGAATATATAGATCTGTATCAAGCGTAGTATACCGTAGTATTGTGTATATCGGCCCAGTATCGGATAATCACGTGCTAGGGCTGGGGCTGGATAAGTGTCTGCCCCGTCCGAAGCACATGTCGGATGTCTGGTAACATAGTCTCTATAATCGGATATACATGACCTGGTCACAATATCCCGATTGGTTGCGCAACACTCAAGAGCACTAGTACTATATCCTGCGTGACATCACTCCAATATGACTGAAGTGACACTTCCGTCTCGACATCACACCCAATACACTGCGACTCTCTGATAAACCCAGAAGCGGTGTACACAGAACCGGTTAAAGCCCTGTACCACCAAGACCAAATTCTACCGATTATCACAAGTATTAGCGATGCAAGTCTCAGGTTAAGACTATACACACCTACCTCGATTTCGGCCTCCCATAGACACATAGTCATAATACCAATGGGATTCCGAGGGGTCTATCCAGAGCGAAGCTGTTTCCCGTACCATCGGTGAAACACGACCTCCTATCGCACTTGCATAAGTATCCAATACTTATATATATGAGAACTATGCCGTTGTGCCCTCACAACGCGCACAAGTGCAATACTAGCCTATTCCGCATTATCGATGTCCAGTCTCGATAATACTTCGGCTAGGGATATTTAATGATTAATCCTTCGGGGATTGATACTGTCTCATATCATCTCAATCCAGGAACTAATCATATGGACCTCTCTTCATTTATACATCTATGGTGATCTAATCACAAATGATGAGAGTGCAATTTCCTTGTCACATAGTTAATTTGTACAACAACACCGTGATCTGTACAAATAGTGACGCTATGGGTCATATTATCCAACAGTATCTCAAGTCAAATGACCACTATGCTCGCTCAACTCGAGAAGATTCCTATTGACGTTGGTTTAGCATCTATTAGGAAATCTTTAATGAGTCGTTCAGTGTTTATCAAATAAACACCTACATGTCTATATGAGTCTCCCGAGACTCATGGTTCATTGGGATAAACCATCGGACCAAGTCACAATATACAACATGTACTGGTCTCAGTGGATTTTACTAACCGACCCGTGTTAGTAAATCTTGACCAGGAACTTTATTTAAGGATATACAACTTATAGTGACGCTTCCTAATGTCAATTACAAACTACGTTGTAACTGCACACTATGTTGTAAATCCTAGGGTCTTTGTCTAATATACACGTATCACTAAATCATATTTAGTTTCAATCTAATCATAATTAGAGAACTAATCTCAATTAGATCGAATATGTATATTAAAGACAATAGGTGCTACCATTAAATAAGTAATATTATCGAAAAAAACATTGATCTTATTCATGAATCGGACATAAATACGATCCGGATTGGCACTCCGAGCACCAACCTTAAAAAATTCTCCCACTTGCTCCAGTGCCAATCCATAGTATCATATACACATCTCAATGTGTATCACATACTCATGGCCCTCAAGAGCTCACCTAGCACTCAAAAGGTAGGCAACAGGAAGTAGGCCCGCTATAACATTTTAAGTCTGTCCAACAAACCTAATCGTTTCCCTTAACCATCATCATTCATATTTTGTAGAACCCAAGTTCTACATCAATATGCCTCAGATGCGATATCAATATTGTACTATTAGCTACTAAGTTGTCTATGAATTTAAGGATAAAATCTAAATACTACGTAGGCAACCGCATACACAACATTAATATCAAAACTTCTAATCTATAAGATCACTATGCAACTTCATAAGTCAATACTTCATAAGTTGCAACGAATTCTACTAATACAATAGAATCAACCGTGACACTTCCACTGCATCTTTTCTGACTTTACATGACATAGACCATCTAACGTCATAATTAGACTCAAAACTAATCTGACCATAATGGTAGCAGATTATATTCTCCATGAATAAGAAACTCGTTCTTAATATCTCAAAGATCACAAAGAACATGTTTTAAGATCCATCATATGGTCTACAGCATATCAAAATAACTCGTAACAATTACAATTAAATTGATATCTTTAATCGCACATTATATAGTATTCATTATGCTATCATCATATGAGGCCTCAGATTGACTAGACTTTCTAATCAATTTCTCTTTCGACAAATGAATCATTATTTACGAAAGATTAATACTATATATAAAAGACACACTAATTGTCAAACAGTTTCACTAACTGTCATACATATAGTCTTACTGTGTCCTTTATTAGATCATATCTAATGCACGATTAATGGGAGTTTCTCATAAGTCTCTTAGTTTTATATCATATATTAAACTTTATATCAAATATAACAGAGACTACTCCCACTGCTTTCACGGAGAAAAAAAGACTTAGGTAAATCTTTTACCTTATAAACATCTCATTATTACATTAATAATCATAATGTCGTTAGGATATACAACAATAGAAAGAAATTTGTATGCTTCCACTGACCCTAATATTACATATGTATCCTCTTTGCTTTGATAAAATAAGACAATCTGACTGTACCAAAATTAGAGAACACAGATTTCTGGAAAGCTTATCTGAGTCTACAATAGGCTCTATAAGCCAATATATCAAACTGTGATCTTAGTAGAATACAAATCTAGTGCCATTCTAGAATGAATTCTTCAAACAAAGAAACCACACAGATCTCTTATTCGAAGAAACCATTCAAGAATGCCACTTTTCATTCTTTAGCCAAAATACATAGTTTAATATCAACATTAACCAACAAATCTTTAATTGTTCAATTCGTGCGACTTGAGACAAGTTTTCTCATAACCTACAATAGATCACTGAGTATAATTTTTCTCACTGTCAAACTATAAAGGTCAAACTTTATCAAGCTCACTTTTCTTTTGCTGCAAAAATAATTTGCACATTTTATGAACGATTCATAACGAAAGCTTAATCAAGTTCAAAACTTGATCATAGTAAGCTACGAACAATTTTAGATCTATGGTTCAATGGTAATTATTGAAATCGATATCAAATATCTCTCCCACTATAAGTTATAGGATAATTTTCTTTGATAAGAAAACAACAGAACCATTAAGTATAAAATACTTTGTAAATGATTCTGACATCCTATTGATCTTATACGGAAGATGACTTAGGGTCATTTCATCTTATTAATTATGTAGTTCCATTTTTGTTTATCACTATCATATTTGACTTCAATAAGTCAAGTCTTTTCTTCAATTGTCAACATCTGATGTTACACACCAAGTAATAAAACAATTTTATTACTTAGGATCGTAGAAAAGATATTCTATCAAATAGAATACAATATTCTATTAAATAGAATAAATGATAAACTTTTAATTGTACCTCCGAGGTGCAAGTTCTTTCAATTATATAACCATTGTACAAAAGAAAGATTCAAATCTCAAACTTTTTAAGATTCCAATTTTCTACTTATACATATCATATACGTAACTATAGAAACTAACTTAATTAAAAGGATGAATTAGTGTTACTCGAGCGTATCCCCAAAAGTATTGAAATTAATTCGGTAACACTCAATATCAAACGAATCATATCATATAAGATTTGATTTCTCCCACCGACCAATTCTATCACGATGGAATCGTAGAAGAATCTTATTGAGTAAGAATCAAATTCATTAAATAACTTTATAACTAATCCCCATAAATTCAGATGTTTGATCATATCAAACATCCTTGAACAATTCAAAGACTCATAATGAATTTTAAGGATATAGTTTTCAACACTTCAAATAGAATAACTTTAAACCAGTTAAAATATTCTATCCGCATTTCATCAGAAACATATTGAAAGTTCTCGAACTATTCAAGATGTTCAATATATATTCTTTTAGAAACTTGTAACTAAGTCATGACAGTTCATCAACTAAGTTACGAAGTAAAGAAAACTATCCATGGCAATTTACAATTCATTAAACTACATACTTCCAAAGTATTAGTTTAATAAATCTGTTATCGAATGATGATCATTGGTTAAATGAGATTTAATCACATCATGAATACAATATTCATTAAATGGATAATGATATATGGTGTGATCTTATATCAGACCATCATTTACCATACGGAATAAGCATCTAATGCTTATATGATAAAATCTCATAAAACAATGTTCTAAGTTATTTAGTTAACCGAATGTTTTTCTTAATGCTTATCTTCTTATCAATGACACTACTTGTCATATAAAATATGTAACAACTGTTTATAAAGAACAAGTAACTATCCAATAGTCGTAAGTTCTGATATCAAATATCAAAACAATCATTAAACATTATTTTAAATAACTAGATGGGAGATTTGGTATCCAATACCTATAGTTGTTGTATTGTGAGAATCGATATTCTCTATACACAACTATACACATCTCTTTTCTTTAGCTTTATAATTTGCTTTCAATTATTCACAACAATTACAAATAATTGATTAGCAAACTGTGTCAAACACGTGACTTCTAAAAGTCACTAAAACCAAGAAACGTCATTATAAGATAAACAAATACCTAATGGAGTTTTCTTAATGCCAGTCAAGAATCTCGAAACATGAACTTATTCATGTCAATTTTTACCGTACAAGAAACTATTCTCTCTAGAAAATTATATCCTAAAACATATATCTATTTAGATTACTAATCGTGACTTAGTAACTAAGTCACTAACCATCTTGATTTGTAAGAAAATCAGAACAACAATTCCCGATGGTTTGGACTAACCTAACAATATCCAAGTCTACCAACATTCTAGAACCTATTCTAGAAATACGCAACTAAAAGTAAAGTCAAAAAACATATTAAAATAATATGCATGCAGTGGGTTAGAAGTATAATTCTATTAACAATATAGAATAAAGTAAAACAAAAGCAGCAATTTCCATAAAATTACGCACTGTCTGAGTTATGGATTTTTAACCCAACAGTGTCTCCCACTACTTTACGTAATACCGTAATCCCCAATTGAAAATGGGAATTCAATAATTAAATCAAATTCTATAGTGAGAATAGGACCCTATGAATATATTTCGACTCACAGCTTTGGCATGATCTCGC
Source organism: Zanthoxylum bungeanum (assembly GCA_019454045.1). NCBI lineage: Eukaryota > Viridiplantae > Streptophyta > Magnoliopsida > Sapindales > Rutaceae > Zanthoxylum > Zanthoxylum bungeanum. Next base: position 54,274 of record SKCR01014175.1, on the reverse strand, counting down.
CTACGTATATTCATTAGGTAGACAACTCATTGTCAATCATACTCATTGTGACTCCTGATTTTAGTCCTGACCATTTCTCATTATGACAACTTTGGCATGTTCAAGAGGAGGCGTATCAAGGCTTCACTTGCCAATGACAAACTCAAGCTACCGATGTAGTCCTGAAAACTTTTGGCATGTTCAGGATTTCCACTTTAACTTGAATTTGTCTAGTATCAAATATACATCCGGTATGGATAAAATTCTATCAACTACACCCTCACTACTTTGGCACGATCTCGGATGCAGCCATAGAAAGATACCCATAAACTGTATTGACAAGACGGACCAAGAAACATGCATCCAATACACGTTACTTTACTGCCTTATTTAAGCGGGGATATTCCTCAATGAAGCATTGTTCTACATCATATGCAGAATTTTAATCTAGATAATTTTCTAAACAATTCAATTCTACCTTTAGAAAACATAACTTCACTTAACTTAACTATTAAATTTTCGGTACGTTTCCCGTTAGCGTAAAACCAAAAAGTCAAGAAACATATAGATTACGTGCATGTACAAACATCAAAATTAGATTATATATCATATATCAAGCATGATTAATGTAATGGATGAAGGATCAGACCTGCTCTGATACCATTTTTGTTGGGTTTTAGGCAAAGGACACGGTGGAAACGCTGTTCGGGCGAAATCGTAATTTTAAAACTTTTTATTCGGGCGAAATCATACCAATATGAATAATTCATTCATATTTCACATAAACATATTTATTCGATATCAAATAAATACATAAATAGTTAAGAAACGTCGAGAGACTTATACAAAAAAGTTTTTCCGTAAAATGGCATAAAATGTATTTTTGTCCGAACCGACTACATAATACACATGAGGGCTGCCCAGGTCAGCCCCAATAGTATTAGGGCAGTTTATGGGCTGCCTGAATAGTGAAAAATTCACTGTTTGGGCAGCCGTTACCCGGTTGGCTCAAAAGTCACCTGATAACGTCATTTTTCGTCGTTCTTGCTTATTTCAACTCTGTAACAATTTTTGGCGATTGTTCCAACACCCAAAACATATCCAATACATTCAAAAGACATCATTTTCATCACAGTCAACCCAGTTTTTCCAGATCTGATTTTGCAACACAAAAATAATCAATTTTTCATGCTTTAATCTAACTTTTTCAACATTAATCATATTAAACAAAACCCCAATTAAAGTCACCACCAATGAAGCACCCAAGAAAAATTCAAGGCATTACAAGAATGGTCATAACACTCTAGAATTTCAACTTACCATCAAATGATCAAATTGAATAAATATTATAATAATATCATCCAAAACAACTTCACACATGCACAAAACCTTCCAATTCATCCTCCAAACCAAAAAGCCCCAAATTCTAAGAAAAATAAAATACCCTAGAATCCATCTAGATAATCAAGAACATGAAACATTCTTTCAAAGCTTAGGGGAATTGAAGATTACCTTTAATATCTTATTTTCCTAAAGCTTTTTCTTGATTTTTCTTGATTTTCTTCCTTGAATCATCAAGCCAAGATTTGAGAGCTTTGGAGGATGTCATTCGGCCATGGAAGCCATAAGAAGAACAAAAAAAAAAATTTCCCCTTTTTAAAATCCAAGTTGCCGACTTTAGGGGGCAAAATTGTCAATTTTCCAAATTTAATCCAATTAAATTAAATCAAACTTTATGTTAGCAAATCAAATTTGCACACCTAAAGTTTAATTAAACCATGCCACATGTACAAATAATAATTAATCATATTGCATAATATTTATGTAATAGGGATATTATTTAACTATTCAAATATTTAACATTCAAATATCTAAATAATTAATTAATATAATTATTATAATATATGTATTTTTATTTACATTAAATAACAAATACATATATTAATGGCATGTGTCAAAGTCTCATTTGACAATTAATTAATATGTATCTAATCAAATTATGTATCAAATACAAATACACAATAATTACGATTGACCAAAATCCCCTAAAGCATATGTTTTCATTTAACCGATTAAACGATTCGAATTAACTCATTTAATTCGGTGAAGTATTATGAATAATCTATATTATTCATAACGCGTTACCAAGTTCTCAACGAGCACACTTCATATTGTGGGACTCTCTAAGTTTAGGTTTATCCGTCACGAAATCCAATTCCGTGTCCATAATTCACCCACTCATGAATTATGACGTCCATGGATAATCTTGCTAGACTATTCAAGTCGAGGTCATTGCTGTTGGACAGTTATGACCCATAGCATCACTATTTGTACAGACCATGGTGTTGTTGTACAAATTAACTATGTGACAAAGGAAATTGCTCTTTTATCATTTGTGATTAGATCACCAAGATGTATAAATGATGAAAGGTCCATATGATTAGTTCCGGATTGAGATGATATGAGACAGTATCAATCCATAAAGGTTTAATCATTAAATATCCTTAGTCAGAATATTATCGAGATTGGACATCGATAATGCGTAAAAGACTACTATTACACTTGTGCGCATTGTGGGAGCATAACGACATAGTTCTCATATATTTGGGTATAGGATACTCATGCAAGTGTAGTAGGAGGTTGTGTTTTACCGATGGTACGGAAAACAGCTTGGCTCTGGATAGACCCCTCAGATTCCATTGGTAGTATTACTATGTGTCTATGGAAGTCCGAATCAGGATAGGTGTATTTGGTCTTAACCTGAGACTTGCACCGCTAATACTTGTGATAATCAATGTACTTTGGTTTTGGTCGTCCAGGGCTTTAACAGGTTCTGTGTACGCCTCTTCTGGGTATATTGAGAATTGTAGTGTATTGGGTGTGATGTCGAGATGGAAGTATCACTCCAGTAATAGTGGAGATGATGATCACATAGGATACGGAACTGAATCTCTTATATGCTGCAGCTATCGGGATATTATTACTAGGTTATGTTTATCCGATTATAGAGACTAGTTACCAGAGATCCGATATGTGCTTCGTATGGGGCAGACAAAATTCCAACCCCAGGTCTAGCACGTGACATCCGATACTGGATCGTAATACGCAATACTGTGTATACTACGCCTGATATAGATCACATATTCCTGTAAGGATATTTCTGGAGAATTGGGTAGCATGGCGCTTTGCTAGAAGCCAACCTTGTCTTGTAAATCGGTAAAAACGTAGTACTAGGTACGTACGTGTTCAGGTAGTCCGACGACCGGATTTACTGCCAAAATATCCGGGGATCTCATGGGTCACTTCTCGAAGATTCACCGATGACGTATGACTCGCACTTTATTAATCTGGGATTAATTAGTAGAGAGAGAAAATTAATCTGGGATTAATTACGGAGATATTTTATCTGGGATAAAATATTTATTAAAGAGAGAGAACGATTAATTTGGAATTAATCGGTAAATTAATATATTCGATATATTAAACCAAATTGGATTTCGACGCGGAATTGAAATTAGATTTCAATTCGGGCGAACGAGTTAATTTAGAATTAATTCGTTAGCGACATGAATAGTGATTTTGCTAGGTATAATTATTTAATTATGTCGCAACAGAAAATTCGTTGATTTGAAATTAGAGAACCCGAGCCCGGGAGTGTTTTCGGGCGCACTCGCATTGCGAATTCAAGTGCGCCCCACAAGTCACATCATGCGTCACATCACTAGTCAACCTTGTCACTTTAAAGTGATAGAAGTTGTTAGTTGTTGGTTGAGTGTAAATCACTTTTGTGTGAAAACATGAAAGACATATATCATTATTTTAATAATTGGTATTTTACTTTTCATTTAGTTATTAGATACACAACTCACACTTCTCTCTCCCTAACACACACAATCGGCCAAGGGCCTTATTTTTGCTTCTCCCTCATTCGGCCATTATGGCCATTTCTCCTCTCCAAACTGTGAGCCTAGGGTTCATTATCTTGATGATTTTGTTGCAAAATCAAGAGTGCTAGCACGCTTTAAGGGTCATCCTAAGGTGGTAGGGAACCGTATTTGTGAGCTTGGAATCACCATTTGACAAGCTTGGAGCTTGGAGCATCAATGGAACATATTTGGAGGCCAAATTTCTGCCCACTGTAGAGAGCTTCACCACCTAGGAGGAAAAAAATTTTCTTCATCGCATCGCTCAACTGATCATTGTAAGTATTCTGAAACTTCCTTGTTGTATTCGCACATGGTTTCTTTGCTTAAATCGATCCCGGTTAGACCGTAGAATCCCAACAATGGTATCAGAGCGAGATTGAGCATGAAACTTGAACTTAGGGTTAAAATTGGGTAAATTGTATTTGTGCATGATTTGATAAAATTACTTGATTGAGTATGCTTAAATGATGTTTAATTGAAGTTGTATTGGATCAATTTCATGAAAAGTTGATTGGATCAAATTTTTCCCAAATCTTAGGCTTGGCCGAGACATGATGATACCCTAAACTCATGGTATTTTGTGTTTTTGATTATTGGATGAGTTGGAAAACATTAGATAATGTTGATTTAAGATTCAATTGGATTGGATTTATAATTGAACATAAAATCCTCAAAATGTCGTGAGTATGTTTGCATGAAATGGGTTTGATTTTTTGATTAAAATGTGTTGGACATGTTTTGATCATGTAGAGCATAATTAATTGTACAAATTTGTGTTTTGGAAATGTTAATTTGGGTAATTAATTATGACAATACACTTTGGTTAATTGAATTATAAAATTTGGAATTTGGTAATTTAATTATTTGGGCCTATTTTGGAAATTGGGCTTGTAAAGTTGTAATTGGGCTTATTGGGCTTGGTTGTACCAAGATTGGTTTAGGCTAAATTGGTTGGATCCAATTGGGCCCAAAACCATTTCCATAAAGTCCAATTATTACTTAAATGGACCTTTAACTTTAATTGGGCCTAATGGGCCTAAATTGGTTTCTTGGCAAATAAGGGTGATTCCTTAAATGGGCTTTGGTATTTAGGTTTGACCCATATTGACCAAAAGTCCATGCCTTAGAAATTAATTGAAAGCCCATTGGACTTTAAATTAAATTAACATTGGATGTTAATCAGGATTTGAGACCCGTAACGGTTAGATTTAGAATCTAAGTCGTAAAGGTTCGTTAATAAAGTGTAATATTTAATTTGGAATTAAATAGTGAATTAGTATTAAATACATATTAAATTGGATTTAATGTTGTAGTTTAATTTAATTCAAGAATTCGTACTTTGAGTACTTATTCGTAAAAAGAGTTTGACTCGCGCAAAATCAAATCGTTGTTTGAACATTGGATGGTCATTAATTATCAGATTAATTAATTGGATTAGATTGATTGATAACATGCTTGTGTGAATACATGGTTGTGATGCATGAATAATGTATATTGGATGGATATTAGATGGGTGGGGCAATTTTGGAAATTGTTGTAATAAATTTAGAATTTATTAATTGGACCTGTGTGTCCAGCCTATTACCTCCTTACTCTTTGTATTTTTCTTCTCACCTATTCCCATCAATGTAAATGAGGTTTCTCTAGAAGTGTTATGTAATCGGGTAGAAGTAATACTTGTGCTAGCGGGAGAGAGGAAAGTGAGAGATTTGTTCTAGGAACAATGTGTTAAAGTATCCATCCGCATATCATTATTATTTTATTTATATGTGCCTTATTATGTGTTTAGAATGCATGTTTATGGTGTATGATGATGAGACCTTAACAAAGATAATAAATTGGTTACCAATTTGCACGTGAAAAACCCTCACAAAATATTAAGCGTTTTTCCTTCCATTGAGTGATTCTTACTCAAGATCCAAGACTGGCATTGGTTTGTTAGCCAAAGTCAAGGCCTTTGTCCGTCTAGGATGTGTTTGAATCATGAAAGCTTTATTCCATATCGGTGTCTTGTCCAAGTTGTGATTTGTTGGCCAAAGTCAAGATCACTTCTTGTCCATCGACATTGATTACGAAGCTTTCCAAGGTCAATGGGTTCTGCTTAACTGGGATCACTAAGTTTGTTGTGCCAAAGCCAATGCTTAGTTGATTCAGAGGAAAAATGTTAGGCAATATATTTGATATATTGGCATATATAAGATATATGTTTCGGACTTGAATTTCCACCTAATGGATCTAGGAATTGGATGGGATCCAATTGATCTTAGAGATCTACCTAGTTAATTATCATACAATTTGTTGGCCAAAGTCAAGATTATGTGTTATTTAACGGGATCCTAGCCCACTAAGAAACAAGGTTTCCCGAGTACTCCACAGAGGGTTAGAGGCCGCTGAAAAATAGTGGGAGGCAAGTATTAAATTTGCAATATTCGTTTAGATACTTGCCATACGCGCTCATTCAAATTTTTCGTCAATTAAATTAATATATTAGTTGGACTAATAATTAATTGTTGTTTTAACTAAACAGTTGGGCTGTATACAAACTATTTCAATTAATAGTTGATTTTATAATTGGATTATAGTAATCAATATAATTGAATTTAACCAATTAAATTATAGTTGATTATATAGTTGGACTATAGTAATCATTATAATAAATAGTACCTGAAATTGTTGATTAAATAGTTGGACTGTTAGAATCAAGGTAATTGAAAGATTTGAGTTTAAAACATAATCCTGGGTGAAAATGTATTTAAACGACTTTAATTTTCAAATTGGGAATAAAATTTCAGGATGGTCCTGGAAACTAATAAGTTACTTTATTTGATAAAATAACATATTAGGCCTAAGCCTGGAGTTAAGCAAATAGTAGAACATGATATTTGAAATATTCATGTGATGATAAATTTAGTGCTTAATCCATTATGCTTGCCAAATAGACTCCTTAATTTCTTAGTCAGAACTAAGGATTAGATCCTTATAGTATGATAATGAAATTGAAGGATCTTCATAGATCTATTTTTAGATCTTTGAAGTACTAAATTGCAATAGTAAACTCTTGGAGAGTTAATGGCTATACTCAAGGAGTCAAAGCCAAAGTTTGCAATAAGGCAAGAAGCGCAAGGCGCACACCAAGGCTTGGCCAAAGGCTTCTGGAGTGTGGAAAAGGGCAAAGCCAAAGTCATTAGAATCTTCTGGGAAGACAAAGGACATATCCAAAAATGTCTGCCTAAATTGTGGCAAACGGGATCGCGGAAGCGTGACTGCCGTATGGAAAAGGCAGACATGAAGGAATTGAAGACGGTGCAAGGCTCCTGCTTCAAATATGTTTGTCATAAATATGTTCACTACTAGTATTAAAATTGGATTTTAGATACTAAAAGTGGTACATAAATATGTACTAATGTGCAGAATCTGCTGTAAGCCGGATACTGACTTCAGATGAGATTCATCTGCGGATCGGAAATGGGACAACAGTCGCTGTTTTAACCGTAGAAACCTAAGTTTAGGAACTACCCTTCGGATGTGTACTTAAATTAGGAAACTGTTACAATGTAACTAGTTTGACTAGAAACATTATCTCTATATCAGTGTATAATCTGTTGCAGATATAGCTTTATATTCTAGAACACTAAAGTGTTTCAATTTATAAAGATGATATTGAGAAAAACACATCAGATGTGAATAACAAAATTTATATTTTGAATATAAATAAATCTCAAACATATAACATGACAAACAAATAGCTCAAACTGGTTTGATCAGTTAAAACTTAAATGTGGCATTGTTGTCTGGGACACAATTAAACAAGACTCGTATATCCACACTTTCAAAGAGTGGGTACTAGGAAGAATTTGATTCTATTCAAATGATGTATACGAATCTAGTTTATTAGGCAAAGTGCCTATAACACCTTTACTTTGTAAAAATGCAAATGCCATCGATCTGTTAGCCCTCGTTCATAGTGGCGTAAGTGGGCCCATATCTAGCTAGGCTAGATGTGGATATGAATATTCTATGACCTTTACGGATGTGGCATCGCGTTACGGTTATATGTTTCTTTTGAAACACAAATCAGAAACTTTTAGAGTTTCGACATGAAATAGACAAACAGATCGGCTAAAGTGTAAAACCATCACGGTTGGACCATGATGGAAATACTTAAGCAATAAGTTTCTCAATACTTGAAAGAGTATAGTATTCTTTCAATGAGGACTCCTCCCGGAACACGTCAATTTGACGGTGTGTCTGAACGGAGAAACCAAATTTTGTTAGACATGATAAGGTTAATCTTGAGTCGCTCTGAGCTACCATTTCCTTCAACGGATACGCATTTAACAGTGTATGACTTATTTAGAATAAGGTTCCATAAAAATCTATTTGACAGATTTCATATTAGATATGAACAGGAAAGAAACCGGGTTTTCTCATTCCTGAAGATTTGGGTATGCTAGGCATATGTTTGGATGATACCAAACTAGAACCCAAATCGGATAAGTGCCTAAGTTGTGGTTATCCTAGGGAAACCAAAGTATAGTACTTAAACATCTCACAAGAGAACAATGTAATTGTTGCTCGCCATGCGGTTTTCCTAAGAGGAATACCTATATGCAATGGTAAGTGGGAGGAAAGTAAAACTCGATGAAAATCAGAGTAATACTATTCCAGGCACTGAGTCCTAATTGAACACAAATAGTTCGTCAAGGATGAAACTATACCAATAATCTTCGAATACACAAGAACCACGTAAGTTGGAGAGAGTGAGAAGACAACCTGGGAGATATGGGTTTCCGATCTCACCTCATAAAGATGTCAATCTTATTGAGGAACACGAACTGACTACGTATGAGGAAGTGATACAAGGTATCGACTCCCTATTATGGCAAAGTGTCATGATGTCCGAAATGGATTCCATGTATGCCAACTAAGTTTGGACACTAGTTGATGTACCGGAAGGCATTGTGCCTATTGGTACTATATAAATCTTCAAGGAAAACATACATGGAAGGCAACATACCAACGTACTAAGCTGGGCTTGTAGCGAAAAGGTATCGTTATCAACATTATGTAGATTATGACGAAACCTTTTACCTGTTGCCACGGAAAATCCATTTGGATAATGCTTGCCAATGCTGCATGTTTCATTCATGAAATATAACAGCTGAATGCCAAAACCGCTTTCCTTAACGAAAACCTTTTGGAGGATGTTTACAACATCCTGACGGTTTTTTCGTACCAAAAACTAGCAAACAAGGTTTGCAGGTTATTCGATCCATGTATGGATTGAAGCAAGCATTGAATTCTTGGAATTATCGTTTTGATGTAATCATAATGGTGTATGATTTAATTCAAAATGAAAATGATTCTTGTGTATATAATAAGGTTAGTGGGAGCGCACTGACAGTGAATGTACTGTATAATAATGATGATATATCATTTCTTGGAAATGATATTCCCATAATTACAATCGGTGAAAGCTTGGCTTTCAAGAAAATTCTCCGTAGAATTCTTGGGAGTAACAACCTTTATTCTTGGAATAAAGATCTACTGGGATAAAATATTTATTAAAGAGAGAGAACGATTAATTTGGAATTAATCGATAAATTAATATATTCGATATATTAAACGAAATTGGATTTCGACACAGAATTGAAATTAGATTTTAATTCGGGCGAACGAGTTAATTTAGAATTAATTCGTTAGTGACATGAATAGTGATTTTGTTAGGCATAATTATTTAATTACGTCGCAACGGAAAATTCGTTGATTTGGAATTAGCGAACCGGTGCCCAAGAGTGTTTGCGGGCGCACTCGCATTGCAAATTTAAGTGCGGCCCACAAGTCACATCATGCGTCACATCACTAGTCAACCTTGTCACTTTAAAATGATAGAAGTTGTTAGTTGTTGGTTGAGTGTAAATCACTCTTGTGTAAAAACATGAAAGAAATATATTATTATTTTAATAATTGGTATTTGACTTTTCATTTAGTGTATTGGATACACAACTCACACTTCTCTCTCCCAAACACACACATTCGTCCAAGGGCCTTATTTTTGCTTCTCCCTCATTCGGCCATTATGGCCATTTCTTCTCTCCAAACCGTGTGCCTAGGGTTCATTATCTTGATGATTTTGTTGCAAAATCAAGAGTGCTAGCACGCTTTAAGGGTCATCCTAAGGTGGTAGGGAACCGTATTTGTGAGCTTGGAATCACCATTTGAGAAGCTTGGAGCTTGGAGCATTAATGGAGCATACTTGGAGGTGATGACCGAAAATTTGGAGGCCAAATTTTTGCCCATTGCCGAGAGCTTCATCACCTTGGAGGAAAAGATTTTTCTTCATCGCATCGCTCAACCGATCATTGTAAGTATTCCGTAACTTCCTTGTTGTATTCGTACATGGTTTCTTTGCTTAAATCGATCCCGTTTAGACCGTAGAATCCCAACAATTGCATACGTATAATCCATCCTTCACAGGCTATCTATATTATACCTGGGATATAGATAATAATGTCTAATCCTTATGGTATAATATAGTCGACTTTTCAAATTTACGATCTCTAAATAACACTCATAACTTGCTTCCGAAGTTATACCACGACCATGGATTTACTAGATCGTAAACTAGTGTAGGATGCCTATGCCCTGTACACAGGACTGATGAATTCTATCTTGATACGTACATGATATCATTAGCATCAGTCCACACCCAACGAACAGGCGGAGGTCTGATCTAAATAGATCGGTGACGTGACTACCATCAAAGTGTGGAGGATAACTCATATATCCCTAATGGTATCTCAAGTCGAAGGACCACTATGCTCGCTCAACTCGAGAAGATTTCTATTGACATTGGTGTACCATCTATTAGGAAATCTTCAGTGAGTTGTTTAGTGTTTATCAAATAAACACCTAAATATCTATATGAGTCTCCCGAGATTCATGGTTCATTGGGATAAACCATCAGACCAAGTCACGATATACGACATGAACTGGTCTCAGCGGATTTTACTAACCGACCCGTGTTAGTAAATCTTTACTAGGAATTTTATTTAAGGATATAAAACTTATTGTAACTTCGCACTACGTTGTAAATCCTAGGGTCTTTCTCTAATATATATGTATCACTAAATTAGATTTAGTTTCAATCTAATCATAATTAGATAACTAATCGCAATTAGATCGAATATGTATATAAAAGACAAGAGGTGCTACCATTAAATAAGTAATATTATGGAAAAAAGGCATTGATCGTATTCATGAATCGGACATAAATACGATCCGAATTGGCACTCCGAGCTCCAACCCTAATAGTTTTCTGCCTCGATTCTGTTTAAGTGGGCGTCACAACACTAAACACTTAGCATCGTGACGTAGAGTAAGAAGAAGCTTTCTACCGCAAGTCTGATCATATGGTAGTCGCGATGCGGAACACTTAGCGTCACGACACATAACAAGAAATGCTCTCTGTTTTAGTCTGATCGTATGAGCGTCACGACACGTAAGACCTGGAGTCACGACACACAGCAAAATCAGTTTCATCTCATTTCAGTTTCATCCTAGGATGTTAAAGTCAGTTAACACGTTAGATATCCTGATAAGTGCTTGAAAATTTACTTTGAACATCACTTATTCGGCTTTATTATCATGTGTTTAATCTTAATTATAGGTTATTTTATGCTTTGTTATTAGAAAGCAATGAAATATGGATATTGGAGCAATTATATATGTTTTGGGACCTTACGGATGTATCAGAAGCACTCAGAAAAGAGCAGAAATGCAGGAATCATAATCCTGCAAGCCTGGCCGCGCATCATGATGCAGAGATGTTTTCTAGGATCATGTTTAGTTCGTATTTTACGCATAAGGACTCCGGGACTTCTCTATATAAACCCAAGTTCGTCCAAACCCTAAAAGGAGGAGAAAAAGAGAGAAGAAACACACAAAAAAGATCCACAAACATAATTTCGAGAGAGAAGAATGAAGAACTTCAAGCCGACATGATGTCTCTCTGATCTATCAAGGATATATCTCTCTTCTATATAGAGAACTAATCTCCTAGGCAAAACTAATGATGAACTCTTGTAATTAAACTCTAATATTCATGTTGATTCCTAAATACTCTTTAATGTTTAATACAATAGATGTTTTGTTATCCTTTATTATCTCATGATTATATGAATCCAGAGATTATGTTTTACCAACTTGCATATAAGAATAGTCATGCTTCTTCTATGTGTGATTGAGGAACCCACTTGTGACTGGTAAAGTTGTTTTATGAGTTGATCTTATGCTGCAGTATTGCCTGTGGGTATATTGTCGACGTTAGATAGGTCATAACAATAACTTTGTGTGTTATTAACATAGAGAAAGTAAATCATCGATTACCGTAGAATTTAATGTTCTTTGAATTGAATATCTTCTGATTGTTGGTTTGGGATGTGAAACCTTCAATTGAGTAATAAAAGGAATCAATAAATGAATACAGGAACTTGATAAAAGAGGGATTCATGACGCTTTACTACTTCTCTCTATTGATATTTCCAGCATAATTTTCATAATCTTTACTTTACATTATCAATTCAATCTTTCTATTTAATTAAGTTACTGCAAACAGTTTTGTTTAAGTAAATTAGTTCCTTGTAACCATTTCTCTGAGGAATCGGCACCCCAACTATACTACGATAACCGCAAGTACCTTTTGGGTGTAATCAAATATTGGTGCCATTGCCGGGGAGATGGTTTACAATCTGAAGGAGTAGGTTTGCTTAGTTAACAGCAAAGTGGTAACTTCGTTCTATTTTACTTTTTGTTTTTATTTTATTTATTTTATTTCAGTTTTAATTTTAGTTTTGATATTTGTTTGTTTGTTTATTTATTTTTAGTTAATTTTTTTTATTTTTGTTTCTAGTTTTACTTGTGTTTAATTGCATGCCTAGACGTAGGGATATGTTTGGTAGATTTGTTAGGATTGAAGAAGAAAACTCATATTCATAAAGTTTATTTGACAATCTTTTTGCCACACCATCTACATCTAGCACACATACTATGAGTGAGTACGAGAGACCACTTATTAGGACTCTTGAGGAGTACCTCCATCCCACTCGCACAGCCACACCATCATGCATCATGTTTCCTTTTAATGCACCACATATAGATTTTAAACCTGGAATGATACAATATCTCCTAACCTTTCATTGTTTGGAGAATTAGAACTCTTGTGTGCATATTAGAGAGTTTGAAGAGGTCGTAGAAACCTTCCATGATCAGTTTGGGACTTTAGACACAATTAGACTTAAGTTCTTCCCATTTTCCTTAAGGATATATCTAAAAGCTGGTTGTATTCTTTGAGACCTCGGTCAATAAGATCATGGGGCAAGATGACACATGCATTCTTTAATAAATACTTCCCACACCATAAGACGAATGCCCTAAAAAGTCAAATCTCCACCTTCTCCCAAAAGGACAGTGAAACTCTTTATTAAACTTGGGAGAGGTTTAAGGAGATGTTAGCTAGTTGTCCTCACCATAGGTATGAGAGTTAGCGCATAGTAAGATATTTTTATGATGGTCTAACCCTTAGAGAGCGCCAATTTGTTGAGACAATGTGCAATGATGAGTTCATCCGAAAGGACCCTGATGAGGCATTAGAGTACTTAAATGACCTAGCTGAGAAGTCTCACAATTTGACTGGACCTAATGCCATGGATAGCACTGATAGAACACACCTCACTCTTTCTAGTAGAGGCATACCCCACTTTAGGGAAGAAGATATTCTTAAGGCACAAGTTGAGCTATTAACTAGACAGATAGAAGCCTTAATAGCCAAAGATAGCAAGACTATGCATGCAGTAGCCCACTTAGAACCCCAATGGGAATGTTTTGTGTGCAAGGGTGTTAGACATTATGACCCATAGCGTCACTGTTTTGTAAATGATATTGTATTATTGTACAAAATCAACTATGTGATAATGAAATTGCCTTTTGCCGTTTTGTAAAATTATTTACTTTGATATACTAATGGCAAAAGTCCATATGATTAGTTCCGTATTGAGATGATATGAGACAGTATTAATATAAAAGGTTTAATCATTAAATATCCATAGTCGGAGTATTATCGAGATCGGACATCGATAATGCGGAATAGACTAGTATTGCACTTGTGCGAGTTGTGATGGCACAACGCATAGTTTCTCATATATTTAAGTATTGGATACTTATGCAAGTGCGATAGGAGGTTGTGTTTTACAGATGGTACGGAAAAACAGCTTCGCTCTGGATAGACCCCGCGGAATCCCATTGGTAGTATGTCTGCGTGTCTATGGGAGGCCGCATCAGGGTAGGTGTATATGGTCTTAACCTAAGACTTGCATCACTAGTACTTGCGATAATCGGTAAACTTTGGTTTTGGTGGTTCGGGGCTTTAACCGGTTCTGTGTACGCCTCTTCTGGGTTTATCGGGAATCGTAGTGTACTGGATGTGATGTCAAGATGGAAGTATCACTTCAGACATATGAGATGATGATCACGCAGGATACAGAACTAGTACTCTATAAAAGGTTGCAACCGTCGGGACAATATGACCAGGTCAGGATTGTCCGATTTAAAGAGACTAGTTGTTTGATATCCGATATATGTTTCGTACGGGGCAGACACATTTCCAGCCCCAGGCCTAACATGTGATCGTCCGATACTGGATCGATGTACGCGATACTACGGTATACTACGCTTGATAAAGATCTAATATTCCAATAAGAATATTTCTGGAGAATTGGGTAGGCATGGCGCTTTGCTAGAAGCCAACCTTGTCTTGTAAATCGGTAAAAACGGAGTACGAGGTACGTACGTGTTTGGATTATCCAACGACCGTATTTACTGTCAACATATCCGGAGATCTCTTGGGTCGCTTCCTGAAGATTCACCTATGATGTTTGATTCGAATTTTATTAATCTTGGATTAATTACGGAGAAACTTTATCTTGGATAAAATGCCTTAGGAGGAGAGAGAAATCGATTAATTTGGAATTAATCGATAAAATAATATATTCGATATATTATTAAACGAAATTAGATTTCGACGCGGAATTAAAATCGGATTTTAATTCGGGCAAACGAATTAATTTAGAATTAATTCGTTAGCGATGTGAATAGTAATTTCGCTAGGCGTAATTATTTAATTCACGTCGCGACGGAAATTCGTTAATTCGGAATTGGCGAAACCGAGCCCGAAAGTGTTTGCGGACACATTCGTATTTTGAAACGAGTGGGACTCCAAATCACATCGCGAAGTCTCATCAATTGACACGACTAGTTGATGGATGTATCTAGTCACCTTTATGGGATAATACATTGTCACTATTCTCAATGTAAGTTGGTGAGGCCATTTAATGGCTTTTGGGAGGGAAAACCTTTTCACGGTTTTTGAAGGGTTTTTTTTTTTACCAAATATTTTGGTAATTGTTATTCTTATCATCATTCACGTTTTTGATACAAAAAAAAAGTGAAAAGAAAAACCAAAAGCCTCTCTTCTCTCCTTCTTCTTGCTCACGCCGTGAGCTTCATCAAGGCAGGCAAAGAAAATTGTTTTCATCTTCTCCATTTTTGCTAGCACAATGAGGGATCAAAGGAGGTGATAAGGAAATAACCTTGGAGCTTGGAATACTAGAAGACTTGAAGCTTCTCTCACTCTTGCTCTTGGCCGAAAGTTTCAACCTTGAAGACTCAATGATTCTCTTCATCATTTTCGTCACAAGCTTTGTAAGTATGATTCCGCCATGCTTCAAGCTTTGCATGTATAAAATGTGTATTTCTTTGGCTTATACTTTCTTTGGGACTAATAATAGAAACCCACAATGGTATCAGAGCCATGTTTAAGCATGAAATACATTAGGGTTAATTTGGGGAAAATTGATTGAAGCATGTTCTTGTGAAATTTGATGATAAAACATGCTTATATGTTTGATATATGATATAATACATGATCAATTTTGAGAAAAATGCATTGGATGATTTTTCCCCAAAATGGTTGTCTTGGCCGAATGTGGAGGTGCTTCCACTGGTTTGGAATTTTTCATGCACAAGTTCATTAGATGACTTAAGTATGATTATATGTATGATATATGATATAATACATGATCAATTTTGAGAAAAATGCATTGGATGATTTTTCCCCAAAATGGTTGTCTTGGCCGAATGTGGAGGTGCTTCCACTGGTTGGAATTTTCATGCACAAGTTCATTAGATGACTTAAGTATGATTATATGTATGATATATGATGTAATACATGATCAATTTTGAGAAAAATGCATTGGATGATTTTTTTCCCCAAAATTGTTACTTTGACCGAAAATGGAGGTCCTTTCACTGATTTGGATTTTTTGCTTTCAAGTTCATTAGATGACTTAAAATATATACGGGATGTAGATTAGTGATTCAATCGGATTGAAAAACAAATCGAACCAAAAATCGCTCTTGGCCGAATGCAATTTGAATGTTAAAGGATTGATTCTTGTTCAAATAAATGTTGGACATATGTTTTGAACAAGTGATGATTAATAAATTAAATTGGTGTTTTTGAAATATTTTGGTTTAATGAATTAATCATGGATTTACATTTTAATTAATGAATTTTAAAATTTGGAATATTAAAATTTAATTAATGGGCTTTAATGTTTAATTGGGCCTTATGGACTTGAAATTGATTTTATGGCATTTAAGGGTGATTCCTTATTTGGGCTTGGTAATTGGGTTTGACCCACATTGACCAAAGCCCAAGCCTTTATAAATCAATTGATAGCCCATCGGACTTTAATTAAACAAACATTGGATGTTAGTTGGGCTTGGAGACCCAATTAGATAAGATTAGAATCTAAGTCTTTAAAAGCACATTAAAAGTGTAAACATTTAATTTGGAATTAAATAAAATAAATTAGTATTGAATACGACTTAAATTGGATTTAACAAGTAGTTCGATATAATTCCTGAATTCGTACCTTATGTACTTATTCTCAAACGAGTTGGACTCGCGCAAAATCAAACCATTGTTTGAACATTGGATGATCACTCTAACAAAGACTAATTAATTGGATTTGATTGGTTGAATAGCATATCTTGATTGAATATATATGTATGTCATGAATGAATAGTGTATATCGGATGGATATTAGAAGGGAAAGGGTAATTTTAAAAATTATTGTAAATTTAGAATTTATAAATTGGACCTGCGTGTCCAGCCTTATCTCTTTGTATTCTCTTCTCACCTAATTCCCCTCAATGTATATGAGGTTTCTCTTATTGTATTATATAATTGGGTAGAAGTAGAATATTGTTAGCAGAGGGGGAGAGGAAAGGGAGTGATTTGTTCTAGGAACAAGTTGTTGTTTTACATATCCATCCGTATATCACTATTAATTTACTTTACGCACTTTATGATGTTTTAGAAGCATGCTTAAGGGTGTATGATGATGAGACCTAACAAAGATAATAAATTGGTTGCCAATTACGCAAAAATCCCTCAATTTATATTAAGCGATTATCCTTCCATTGAATGATTCTGTTCAAGATCCAAAATTGGCATTGGTTTGTTGGCCAAAGTCAAGACCTTTGTCAATTGAGGATGTACTTGAATCATGAGAGTTTTGTTCCACATCGGTGTCTTGTCCAAGTTGTGATTTGTTGGCCAAAGTCAAGATCACTTCTTGTCCAACGACATTGATTACGAAACTTTCCTTGTCAATGGGTCCCGTTTAACCGGAATCATTAGGTTTGTTGTGCCAAAGCCAAGGCCTAGATGATTCAGAGGATATGGTTAGGAAAATGTATTAGATACATTGGCATAAGTAAATATACATATGTTTTGGACTTGGATGTCCACCTGACCGGATCTAGGAATTGGATTGGATCCAATTGATCTTTGAGATCTACCTAGTTAAATAGCATACAATTTGTTGGCCAAAGTCAAGATTGTGTGTTATTTAACGGGATCCTAGCCCACTAGGAAATAGGATTTCCCGAGTTCTCAACAGAGGGTTAGAGACTTGATAAAAATAGTGGGAGGCTAGTATTGAATTTGCAATTTCGTTCAAATATTTAGCCTTACACGTCTTTCAAAATTATTTCGTCTATTATTAAAATTAGTTGGACTAATACATTGTTATTTTTTTGTAACAGTTTGACTGTACCCATTTTATCGTTAACTAGATAGTTGGACTATCGTAGTTGAGATGGCAAGCAAGGGAAATGTCCGAGACATCATCATGGGTGACAATGTCTTTAAGGGCACAAACTTCGCTGATTGGGAAATGAACCTAAAGATAGTCCTTGGGGCTGAGAGGATGCTGTACACTATACAGATACCTCTCCCGCCTAAGCCCACTGACCCACTTGAGCTGGAGTTATGGAAGACTCACAGCGATAATTGTGACACTGCTCAGGCTATTATGTTAGCTTCAATGACTCAGCACTTTCGTCGCCAGAATAAGGACTTGGATCCTTATAATATGATAGCTAGACTGAGAGATCTCCACCGCACCAACAAGCGGATGGAGAGGTACGAGTTGGTGAACAAACTCTTCCGCGCCCGAATGACTGAAGGCGCATCAGTTGAGGCCCACGGGACTCAAATGATCGCCGATATTGATGAGTTGGCCAATATGGGAATAGTCTTGGAGGCTGAGCTGACCGTAGATTTGATCTTACAGTCACTTCCTGATTCTTGGAACAAATCATAATCAACTACAAGTTGATGGACACGGATGACTCTCTTGGAGAGCTGTTATCCATCTTGAAGGAGTCTGAAAAAGAACTCCAAAAGGGGGGCAAGCGCGAGGCGCACTATGCATCGACCTCTCAGAGGCCAAGGGCTGGGCCCAAAGCTACTAGAGTGGTGAGGAAGAAGAAACATAAGAAAAAAGGCAAAGGCAAGTTGACAAAAGCTTCTGGGAAGCCAAGGGACAAGTCTCAAGATGTCTGCCTCAACTGCGGCAAGAAGGGTCACTGGAAACGTGACTGCTGAATGGGCAAGGGACACAGGGAGGATATCAAGGCAGGCAAGGCACTAGCCTCTGGTATGTTTGTTATTGAGATAAATATGACTACTTCTAGTTTTAAAAATTGGATTTTTGATTTGGTTGTGCTGCTCATATATGTACTGATTTGCAGGATCTGCAGAATAGCAGGATGCTGGCTTCAGGGGAGATTGATCTACGAGTCGGAAATGGAACTCCAGTTGCTGTTTTGGCTGTAGGGACTTTTGTTTTGGAATTGCCCTCGGGGCATGTGCTTAAACTTTTGAACTGTTATTATATACCTAGTTTGACTAGGAATATCATATCTGTATCTTTGTTAACCCATCATGGGTACACTTTTGTATTTAGAAACACTGGGTGTTATTTATATAAAATGATGCAGAAATTTGCACTGCTGTTGCAAATAATGGCCTTTATATTTTGAATATAAATGAATCTCCTAAACATAAAATAACAAACAAAAGGCTCAAAAGAGAGTAATCTAAAAGATGAAGCTTACATGTGGCATTGTCGTCTAGGACACATTAACAAGACTCGCATATCCACACTTTCGAAGAGTGGGTACTTGGACGGATTTGATCTTAATTCATATGATGTCTGCGAATCTTGTCTTTTAGGCAAAATGCCTAAATCACCTTTTAGTGGTAAAGGTGAACGTGCCACAGAACTGTTAGCCCTCGTTCATAGCGACGTATGTGAGCCCATGTGTAGCCAGGCTAGAGGTGGATATCATTACTTCGTAACCTTTACGGATGAGGCATCTCGTTATGGTTATGTGTATCTAATGAGACACAAGTCGGAAACTTTTGAGAAATTCAAAGAGTTTCGACACGAAGTAGAAAACAAACAGGCAAGAGTATTAAGACATTGCGGTCGGACCGTGGTGGCGAATACTTGAGTTATGAGTTTCAAGATTACTTGAAAGAAAATGGTATTCTTTCACAGTGGACTCCTCCTAGAACACCGCAATTAAAGGTGTGTGTCTGAACGGAGAAACCGTACCTTGTTAGACATGGTAAGGTCCATGATGAGTCGCACTGAGCTACCTATATCCTTCTGGGGATACGCATTAAGCAGTGCTGTACTTATTTTGAATAAGGTTCCATCAAAGTCTGTTGAACAGACTCCATATGAGATATGGACAGGGAGGAAACCGAGTTTCTCTTTCCTGAAGAATTAGGGATGCTGGGCATATGTTAAACGTTTGGAGGGTACCAAACTAGAACCCAAATCAGATAAATGCCTTTTCGTGGGATATCCTAAGGAAACCAAAGGATATTACTTCTATCACCCACAAGAGAACAAAGTATTTGTTGCTCTACATGCATTTTTCCTTGAGAAGGAATTCCTAGATGCAGTGGTAAGTGGGAGGAAAGTGGAGCTCGATGAAAATCGTAGTGATACTGTTCCTGGCAATGAATCAACGATGGAACATAAACAGACCATCCAGGATGAGTCTGTACCACAATCTTCATATACACAAAGACCGCGTAGGTCGGAGAGAGTCAGGATGGTACCTGAGAGGTATGGGTTTCTGATCTCGCCTCATGTAGATATTAATCTTATTGAGGATAATGAACCGACTACGTATGAGGAAGCAATACAGAATATTGATTCCTCTTTATGGCAAGATGCCATGAAGTCCGAGATGGATTCCATGTACGCCAACCATGTTTGGACACTGGTTGTTGCACCAGAAGGCGTAATGCCTATTGGATGCTGATGGATCTTCAAGAAGAAGACTGACATGGATGGCAACGTTCAAACGTACAAAGATAGGCTTGTAGCAAAGGGAAACCTTTCTCACCCGTTGCCATGATTAAATCCATTCGGATAATGCTTGTAATAGCTGCATATTTCGATTACGAGATATGGCAGATGGACCTTAAAACCGCTTTCCTTAACGGAAACCTTTTGGAGGATGTTTATATGCAACAACCTGACGGTTTTATCGTACCTAGACTTGCAAACAAGGTTTGTAAGTTAAATCGATCCATTTATGGATTGAAGCAAGCATCACGGTAATGGAATCAACGTTTTGATGAGATAATAAAAGAATATGATTTCGTACAAAACGATGATGACCCTTGTGTATACAAGAAGGTTATGGGAGAGCACTGACTTTTATTGTCCTTTATGTCGACGATGTATTGCTTATAGGCAATGACATTCCCATGCTAACGTCGGTGAAAGCTTGGCTTTCATTAAAATTCTCCATGAAAGATCTGGGAGAAGCAGCCTTTATTCTGGGAATAAAGATCTACCGGGATAGATCTAGAAAGCTGCTTGGACTCTCCCAGAGTACATATATTGACAAAGTGTTGAAGCGATTCAACATGGATCAATCCAAGAAGGGATTGATGCCAATGTCACGTGGTATCCTTCTATCTAAGGACATGTGTCCTAAGACTAAAGAAGAGAGAGATAACATGAGTCGGATACCGTTCGCCTCGGCAGTCGGATCAATCATGTATGCCATGATATGTACGCGACCTGATGTGTCATATGCTTTGAGCATATGCAGTCGCTTTCAGGCCGATCCAGGTGAAGGTCACTGGATGGCAGTTAAGAATATCCTTAAGTATCTTAGACGAACTAAGGATGCTTTCTTAATTTATGGAGGTGGAGAACTTGAGGTGTCTAGGTACACCGATGCAAGTTTCCAAACCGACAAGGACGACTTTAAGTCGCAATCGGGGTACATTTTTTGTTTGAATAACGGAGCAGTGAACTGGAAATCTTCCAAGCAAGATACTGTTGCCGATTCAACAACAGAAGCGGAGTATATTGCTGCGTCAGAAGCAGCAAATGAGGTAGTTTGGATCCGAAAATTCCTAATCGGATTAGGAGTAGTTCCGTTAGCAGCTGAGCCCGTACCATTGTATTGTGACAATAAATGGGCTATAGCACAAGCTAAGGAACCAAGGTCTCATCAACGATCCAAGCATGTTCTTCGGTGTTACCATATGATTCGGGAGATTATACATCGTGGCGATGTAAAAGTCGAGAAGGTCGCATCGGATGACAACATTGCAGATCCGCTGACGAAGGCTGTTCTTCAGCATGTGTTTGAACGACATATACATAGTTCAGGTATTAGATGCTTGAGTGACTGACTATAGTCCAAGTGGGAGATTGTTAGACATTATGACCCATAGCGTCACTGTTTTGTAAATGATATTGTATTATTGTACAAAATCAACTATGTGATAATGAAATTGCCTTTTGCCGTTTTGTAAAATTATTTACTTTGATATACTAATGGCAAAAGTCCATATGATTAGTTCCGTATTGAGATGATATGAGACAGTATCAATATAAAAGGTTTAATCATTAAATATCCATAGTCGGAGTATTATCGAGATCGGACATCGATAATGCGGAATAGACTAGTATTGCACTTGTGCCAGTTGTGATGGCACAACGGCATAGTTCTCATATATTTAAGTATTGGATACTTATGCAAGTGCGATAGGAGGTTGTGTTTTACCGATGGTACGGAAAACAGCTTCGCTCTGGATAGACCCCGCGGAATCCCATTGGTAGTATGTCTGCGTGTCTATGGGAGGCCGCATCAGGGTAGGTGTATATGGTCTTAACCTAAGACTTGCATCGCTAGTACTTGCGACAATCGGTAAACTTTGGTTTTGGTGGTTCGGGGCTTTAACCGGTTCTGTGTACGCCTCTTCTGGGTTTATCGGGAATCGTAGTGTACTGGATGTGATGTCAAGATGGAAGTATCACTTCAGACATATGGAGATGATGATCACGCAGGATACATAACTAGTACTCTATAAAAGGTTGCAACCGTCGGGACAATATGACCAGGTCAGCATTGTCCGATTTAAAGAGACTAGTTGTTTGATATCCGATATATGTTTCGTACGGGGCAGACACATTTCCAGCCTCAGGCCTAACATGTGATCGTCCGATACTGGTTCGATGTACGCGATACTACGGTATACTACGCTTGATAAAGATCTAATATTCCAATAAGAATATTTCTGGAGAATTGGGTAGGAATGGCGCTTTGCTAGAAGCCAACCTTGTCTTGTAAATTGGTAAAAACGTAGTACGAGGTACGTACGTGTTTGGATTATCCAACGACCGTATATACTGCCAACATATCCGGAGATCTCTTGGGTCGCTTCCTGAAGATTCACCTATGATGTTTGATTCGAATTTTATTAATCTTGGATTAATTACGGAGAAACTTTATCTTGGATAAAATGCCTTATTAGGAGAGAGAAATCGATTAATTTGGAATTAATCGATAAAATAATATATTCGATATATTATTAAACGAAATTAGATTTCGACGCGGAATTAAAATCGGATTTTAATTCGGGCAAACGAATTAATTTAGAATTAATTCGTTAGCGATGTGAATAGTAATTTCGCTAGGCGTAATTATTTAATTCACGTCGCGACGGAAATTCGTTAATTCGGAATTGGCGAAACCGAGCCCGAAAGTGTTTGCGGACACATTCGTATTTTGAAACGAGTGGGACTCGCAAATCACATCGCGAAGTCTCATCACTTGACACGACTAGTTGATGGATGTATCTAGTCACCTTTATGGGATAATACATTGTCACTATTCTCAATGTAAGTTGGTGAGGCCATTTAATGGCTTTTGGGAGGGAAAACCTTTTTCACGGTTTTTGAAGGGTTTTTTTTTTTTACCAAATATTTTTGGTAATTGTTATTCTTATCATCATTCACGTTTTTGATACAAAAAAAAAGTGAAAAGAAAAACCAAAAGCCTCTCTTCCTCTCCTTCTTCTTGCTCACGCCGTGAGCTTCATCAAGGCAGAAAATTGTTTTAATCTTCTCCATTTTTGCTAGCACAATGAGGGATCAAAGGAGGTGATAGGGAAACAACCTTGGAGCTTGAAATACTAGAAGACTTGAAGCTTCTCTCACTCTTGCTCTTGGCCGAAAGTTTCAACCTTGAAGACTCAAGGATTCTCTTCATCATTTTCGTCACAAGCTTTGTAAGTATGATTCCGCCATGCTTCAAGCTTTGCATGTATAAAATGTGTATTTCTTTGGCTTATACTTTCTTTGGGACTAATAATAGAAACCTACAAAGGGGACTTACCATTTAGCCCAAGAGTGCCCTGTATATGGTAAGATGAGGGGAACTTATGAGGAACAATGCAATAACTTTAGGACGTACAAGAAACCTTATACACCATATTCGGATACCTATAATCCTAGTTGGCGGAACCATCCCAATCTTAGTTGGAAATAGGAGCCCCCACGGCTTAGTTAGACATCATAAACTAGAGGTTATAGTGTCCCCCAGTATCACACATCTGATGTTCCTAAGAATTATTTAGAGGATACTGTGCAAGCATTTGTGGAGGACCAGAACAAATTTGTAGAGGCCAAAAGAAAAACCAATCAAAGGTTCGATTCGTTGATAACTCAGGTAGTTTAATACAATAAGGAGATTAAGAGTCAAGTCTCCAAATTGACTAATGTCCTGAGTGTGTAAGTATAAGGAAAATTCCCATCTCAGGCTCAACCAAATACACATGGCACAGGCTGATCATGAAGCAGCTAATGTAAAATGTGTTAATGTCATATTCATTAGGAGTGGTAAAGAGGTAGGCTTGCATGACACCTCCAACACTATAGGTGACCTTAAAGATAAGAGTGAAAATACTTATTAGAAAGATCGAGTGACACATTTCTCAGTTAGAGTGCCTTTCCCCCAAGCTTTTAGGCCCAATGCGAGAGCTATAGACCGAAATGGTGATATCCTAGAACATTTAAAGCATGTAAAAATTAACCTTCCTTTGTTATATGTGATAAAACAAGTTCCCACTTATGTGAAGGTTTTGAAGGATCTATACACCATAAAGAAGAAAGCATCATGTGAAGAAGACTGCATTCTTGACAGAGCAAGGAAGTGCAGTAATTGAACAGAGGACTCCACCAAAATACTAAGATCTAGGATGTCCCACTATCACTTGCCAAATTGGCACATATGAGTTTGGTTAGGCGTTATTAGATTTATGTGCTAGTGTTAATCTTATGCCATACTCTATCTATAAGCAACTAGGACTTGGAGAGATTAAACCTACATCTGTGGTTTTACAGTTAGTTGATCACTCTACCAGAACACCACGGGGAGTACTTGAGGATGTTTTACTGCAAATTGATAAATTCTACTACCCTGTTGATTTTCTAATTTTAGATACGCAATCTGTGGTTGACACTGAGTCAAAAATTCCTCTCATCTTAGGTAGACCTTTTCTTGCTACAACTAATGCACTTATCAATTGCAAGAACGGTCTCATGAAGCTATCATTTGGGAATATGACATAGGAGGTGAACATTTTTTATGTGAGAAATAACCACGGGATGATGATGAGTGCCACTACACATACTTTCTAGACAGTCCTACCAGAAATAGCTTCTTTACAACATGAATCAAACCCTCCCGAACTGAACCTGATCCCAAAGGATCGTAAAAGGAGGAAAATGAGAGTTAGTGCTCAATTGAAGATGATATCTGGGAAGTTAAAAATGAGGTTGAACCAATTTGGTCATATGTGCAACCTCAAATTTCAACCATCACCAGACCCTGGGGATCCATAGATAAACTGCTACAGCCAGACAAAAATTTTGTTTCATGCCTTAATAACCAATGTTTGCCAAATAAGAAAGAACATGGGACTACTTGGCCCGCTACATGGAAGCCACCATGACAACTTGGGTGATTGCGTCTGGCTGAAGATGTTAAACTTAGCATTAGCAGGGAGGCAACCATTGCATCTGCATTTATTCTATTTTATTTTATTGTTTGTATGAGTATTTATGTAGGTGTTCACGTAACCTACACAGGCACACAACTAAAGTCTTACCGGAAGTAACCTGATCAACTTCATGCCTGGTAGTGTTGTTCCTTAATCCCGTTTCTTTATATTTATCTTACATTGAGGACAATGCAAGTTTTAAGTGTGGGGGTGTATGCATGGAGTGATAATACCTGTTATATATTAAAAAAAATTGTTTTGTTTGTTTTTAGTCCTTAATAGTAAAGCATAAGTGTAGGCACTGCATTTTTGCATAAGCCCAATGATGAGCCTCGTATGGAGGCACTACCTAAAAAGTTACAAAAGTCGCGGGAAACGAATGCCGAAAGGGAAACCTCCAAAAATAGCAACTTATTGGATTCGAACTCACTAGCTAGCCTCGGATTCGCTTAGTCAGTTTATGTTTCAAACCTTAACCTCGGCCCAAAACCCCTGCAACCTATGAAAGCCCACGCCAACACCACACAAAGCCCATACACGCCCAAGGCCCCCACACGCCCAAGCCTTCCCAAAATAAAAAACTTCATGCAAAACACATGTTAAAATCCCCTCAAATCACCTTCCAATTTAACAAGATTTTGAATCCCATCCTCACCAAAAATTCATATGATTCTTTCCAAAATAAATATCTCCCAAATTTCCTTGATTTATTTCCATGATTTGAAGATCCCTTGTCACTATAAAAAGGAGGCTTGACTAAACCCTAAGGGGACACTTTTGAAGCTTTCACGACAAAATCACAAAAAAAATAAAAGAGAGAAACCCTAAAGCTTCACGGCAATTTGGAGAGAAACAACAAAAAAAACAGTTTGAATAAGACAACCAGGGGACCAGTATCGAAGACCATAAAAAGCAACAAATAAAGAACCAGAGGACCGGCAACGTGAAACCAACAACCAAAAGGAGGCAGACGTTGAAACAATAAGCAAAAAAATAACCAAATCAACCACTTTCAAATAACAAACAACCAAACACAAACAACAAAAACAACCCTTCACCAAAAAAAAAAGAACAATGAGCAATAACCAACCCCAAACCGACTAAAACAAACAGCAAAATAACAACCTTCAACCACCGACCAAGACAAAAACAAAACCAAGCCAAATGACCAAGACAACAACAAAACCAAACGAAAAATCAACAACCCTCCAATGAACAAAATACAACAAACACAACCCTTCAATCACCGAACAACCAGCCCTGAAAACAACCCTTATAATCACCGAAAAATAGTCCAAAAACAATCCCAAAAAAGTCCAAAAAACAGTCCAAAAACAACCCAAAAATAGTCCCAAAAAAACCCAAAAAACAATCCAATAAAACAATAAAAAGCTACCTAAAAAAATAGTAAACAACAGCCCAAAAATAGAAACCAGAAACGGCAAAGCTTCAATCCTTCCGGCGATGGCCTAACGCACTTTTAAGAAAGCAACTTAAAAGGTAAGACCTGAGGGCACCCTATTTATATTTATAGTTCCGGGGACGACATGCCGGGCTAGACGTGAAATACGTCTAGCCGGGTATGTGAAGTCCTATATTAAAGACGGCCAAGTTTCTGGTCACATTATTTTTCTCCTTTAGCAATTCATTATTCATTTATTTATTTATTTATTTACTTTCATCATCATTTTATTATTTTTCATTTACTTTATTGTTTATATCATTTACTTTATTGTTTATCTTTATTTTTTTATTTTGCATTTATTTTATTGCGTATCTTTATTTTATTATTTCGTATTCATTTTTTTATTTATTTTTTTCATCTATTTAGTATTATTCGTCTTTTCTATTTATTTACTCACATTTATCATTATTTTATCGTTTCACTTTTACTTTTGTTTATGTTTTACTATATTAGTTCGCATCTACTTTCATGTCCGTTTACATTGCGTTAACGATTCTGTGTGTTACCCCTTGCGGTATATCGGATGGAAACCCAGACATAAATTCCGTAGCTGAATCCGAATGGACGGTAGTACAGTATGTATTTGGGATACAACTCCACGTACCGCTCGGGAAATATTCATATATGCGCGTTTATGTCATTA
Source organism: Zanthoxylum bungeanum (assembly GCA_019454045.1). Lineage (NCBI taxonomy): Eukaryota > Viridiplantae > Streptophyta > Magnoliopsida > Sapindales > Rutaceae > Zanthoxylum > Zanthoxylum bungeanum. The sequence goes on along the minus strand of SKCR01014175.1, from coordinate 26,465 downwards.
TTGGGGCTATTTTCATAAGAAAGTTCGAACGCATTTTCAAACGCAACTCGAACGCAAGCATTCTGTCTCACTCCGTCCGAAAGCGTTTTCAAACGCTACACAAATGTGAACTCTCTAGAATACTTCGTTCGAATATGTTTACGAATGCTACACAAACGCAAACACACTGGACAACCTCTTTCTTTATATTTTATGCATTTTTATCTCTTTAGTTATTTATTTTGCATTATGCGTTTGGGATTAATTATTTGCATTTATTATTAACATTTTTTCATGTTTTTGAATATAATGATTCTTGTTATCGTACCTTGTTCTTCTTAATTTAATATGCTCTTATTATTTCTATTAATGTTTATGGGTGTGCAAATGTGTGTTTATTTGAATTATCTTGCATGAACTGCATACGACTTGGCTATACCATTATGTGAACCCGTCCATTATACTGGTATAAGTAAGGGACCATTTCGAACCCAACGGTTTGAGGTATTCCCTTGCGAGGGGTGAGTGCGGCCTTAAATCTTTTCCCAATTCACATTGGGTGGTGACTCCTTTATTCTCCAGTTTAGTCCCCCGCGGGCTACTCCGTACTCTCTACGGGCTGTGAGCCCAACAGTGTCGTGGTCTTCGAGCATCATAGGCATAGTGGTAAACCCCATTTCGCTCCTACAATAAGTCCAATGATGATATTGTTTGCTTTAGGGTGAAATCTTAGAAACGATAAGTTCTTTAATGTACTTGTATATGATGCTTTGAGTAGTTGATCTAGGTTAGACTCGTAAGCACTTAACTATAGGTTTTTAACAGTGAAAGCCTATGTAGTTGGCAAGGTGACTAGTTGAAGAAATTACATGTCGATGAATGACCGTTTGCTTAGATGTCTATCGTGATTTGCTAGTGTTACGATGTATGGTTAAAAATAAAAAGAGAAAGTCTCGAAGATAGAAATTAAACCACCTATAACCAATAAGCGTGAAGCTACCCATTGGCGAGTGTTAGGACCACCATGAGGAGAAATGCTACCTTAAATGGTAGGCGTGTTGAAAAAAAAAAAAGAAAGAAAAGAAAAAGCTGGAAAAAGAGAAAGAAGAAAAAGAAAAAAAACATACCATACTGAGCACAAAAAGGCAATTACAGAACATAATTGAGATATCTAGGTTGGTTTGACCCATCAGATCCCAATTTTTAAACGAAATCATTGAGTTGGCTTACCTAGGAATTATGCTGTGAATGAACCTTTACACACACACACTGTGAGTCTGGCTTAGATGATTTGTTCAAGGACTTGAATTTGAGTATTGAGTACTTTGAAAGTTCTCTGATTTAATTACTAGGCATCTTTTGAGGACAATACTATGTGTAACTATTAGGACTATTTCATTTTGTTTTTGCTTGTTTGTATGTGTTTTTAAATGACGTTTATAGGTGTCATCACTGTAAGCCCTCACGAGACTATAACTCGTCCACTAGGGACACCTACGGGTTTAAACGCTTGTTGCATACGCTAAATGCAATCGTGATCCCTACGAAAGTAGCTTAGATAGTTTTTATTTATTTTTAATTTAGTTCTTATTTTCTTTTTGCGCTTGAATTGCTAGGAACTAGCAATAAGCTAGTTGGGGGTTGTGATAAGTGCATGAAAATGTACTTTGAACATCACTAATTCGGCTTTATTATCATGTGTTTAATCTTAATTATAGTTTATTTTGTGCTTTGTTATTAGGAAGCAATGGAATATGGATATTGGAACAATTGTACGTGTTTCGGGACCTTAGAGATGTATCAGAAGCACGCAGGAAATGAGCAGAAACACATGAATCATAATCCTGCAAGCTCGGCCGCACATCGCGACACAGAGATGTTTTCCAGGATCCTATTTAGTTGATATTTTATGCATAAGGACTCTGGGACTTCTCTATATAAACCCAAGTTCATCCAAACCCTAAAAAGAGGAGAAAAAATAGAAGAAATACACAACAAAGAGCCACAAACATAATTTCGAGAGAGAAGAACGAAGAACTTCAAGCCAACATGACGTCTCTCTGATCTATCAAGGATATATCTCTTTTCTACATGGAGAACTAATCTCATAGGCAAAGCTAAGGATGAACTGTTGTAATTAAACTCTGATATTCATGTTATTGATTCCTAAATACTCTTTAACGTTTAATACAATTGATGATTTGTTATTCTTTATTATCTTATGATTACATGAATCGAAAGATTGTGTTTTACCAACTTGCATATAGGAATAGTCATGCTTCTTTTATGTGTGATTGGGGAACCCAGTTGTGACTGGTAAAGTTGTTTTATGTGTTGATCTTCTGTTGCAGTATTGCTTGTGGATATATTGTCGATGTTAGCTAGGTCATAACGATAACTTTGTGTGTTGTTAACATAGAGAAATTAAATCATCGATTACATTAGAATTTAATGTGCTTTGAATTGAATACCTTCCGATTGTTGGTTTGGGATGTGAAACCTTCAATTGAGTAATAAAATGAATCAATAACTGAAAAATAAGAATTTGATACAAGAGAGATTCCTGACGCCTTACTGCTTCTCTCTATTGATATTTCCTGCATACTTTTCATAATCTTTACTTTACATTATCAATTCAATCTTTCTTATTAATTAAGTTACTGTTAACATTTTTTTTAAAGTAAATTAGTTCCTTGTAACCATCTCTATGAGGAATCGATACCCCAACTATACTGCGATAATCGCAAGTACTTTTTAGGCGTAATCATATCCAGACACGTATGCAACATGCATGAGCATCCACTACATCCATGACCATGATTAGCTTCTAGTTTATATATGCTAACCATACTCGAATACATGACGGACTAGCTTTTCCGCATGAATCTCTTCAGTCGTATCCTGGATCATTGGCAATAGTGGTTAATCTGTGAGTGGGCTTTTTTCTTTTAAAGTTGTTATTTATTTATTTGTTTTTGAATTAAGACTTACTTTTAAGCGCATAGGGCGTTAGCCAAATTTATTTCCAGTTATTTTATGAATTATAATGTTTTAGAAAGTTTGATTTTAAAAGTATGATTTTTGTGATTTTTGAAGGCATGGGGGAAAAACCCACCTCAGATGTAACTTATGGAATTGACGGATTTAACATGTGCACATATAGATCATGACTAGAGGGACGACGATACGTAACTTCCCTAGATCCTAGTTCAGGACTATGGATGACAGATGCCCCTTGATCCTAGATTTAGGGACATGATGACGGCATGCATTGGGCGACGGAAATACATAACGCCCCAATGGCATGAATTTGCACAACTGGCTCTAGTTTAATGGCTTGGGGGATGATGATATGTAACGCCCCAAGACATTAGTTTAGGCGTATGGGGGGACGACGATACATAACGCCCCCATACGTAAGGTTTTCTACAGATTCTCATAGATATGGTTTTCAGAAAGAATAGTTTTATGAAAGAGTATTAGAAAGAGTTCAGTTTTACAACAAATCTCAGAGTTTTACAGACATAAAGGATTTCTAGAAAGATTTCACAGAAAAGAGTTTTTAGAAAAGATGTTTTCAAACTTAGCAATTTTATGAAAGAGTTCAGAAAAGATCAGTTTTCCTTGAGATGATTTTGGATTTCATAAAAATGAATGTTTCATAAAAAATTTCACTTTCCGTTTTAAATTGTCCACTCACTAGGTCGTTCAAATGATCTAACCCTCCACTCTTAGTGTTTCTATTTTGCAGGTATTCCCGAAGGACGAGCTAGAGATGATGGATACCGATGGTAGTCACTAGGGTTTTTGGGTTCATGATGTCAAGTCAGTGACACAGTTCAGTCAGAGTCGAAGTAAAGTCATGTATCAGACATTGTGTATAATAGAGATTGTGAGTGTAATAAGTTAAAGTGTCCATGACAGAGTTATAAGTGTAGTGTTATTGTGTACATGGTTATTAGTATTAAAATACATTTTATGTCAATGAGTTGGCCAATGGTCCCTATGCACGAGTTTATATTTAAGATGAGATTAGTAATGTTGATCATGTTGGAGTTTTAGCGCGGGCGCAGCGGAAGCGCTCGATTTGGGTGAAATCGTAACTTTAAAAACTTTTAAATCTACCAAATAAATTATTCAACATCCAATATGAATAATTCATTCATATTTCACCTAAATATATTAATTCGATATCAAATAATGACATTAATACGTTAGGAACACCGTGAAACACTTTAAGAAAATATTTTTCTGTAAAGTAGCATAAAACATGTTATTGTCTGAACCGACCAATGAATACACACGGGGCTGCCCAAGTCAGCCCCAATAGTGCTTGGGCAGTTCATGGGCTGCCCGAACAGTGACCATTTCACTGTTTGGATAGCGGACACCCGGTAATTGTTCCAATGCCCAAAATACATCCAATAAATTTATACAACATAGTTTTCATCACCAAAATCTCAGAAATTTCAGATCTAATTTAGTAACCAAAATTATCAATTTTCATGCTTTAAATCCAATTTTCTTAACATTAATCATATTAGTATTTACACCAACGAAAGTCACCATAAATGAAGAACTCAAGAACAATTCTAGGAGTTATAAGAGTGGTCACAACACTCTAGAATGGAAACAAGTCATGAAATGACAAAATTGAACTAATATTACACTAATATTATTCAATCTAACTTCACACATGCATCTAAGCCTCCAAATCCATCCTCTAAAAAGAAAAGCGCCAAAATCTAAAAAAGGAAGAGACCCTAGAACTTTTCTAGATGCTCAAGAATAAGAAACAAGCTTTTTAAGTTTAAGAATTATGAAGATTACCTTCAAATCTCCTAATTTCCTTAAACTTTCTTCTTGATTTCTTCGCTTTCTTCCTTGTTTCTTCAAACAAATTTTTAGGAGCTTCCATGCTTGAGAGGTTCGGCCATGGCTCACTTATGAAAGAGAAAATAAAAATTTTAACTTTAAAAAACAAGCCAACACCGACTTTAGGGGGCAAAATGGTTATTTGGTAATTTTAATCAAATTAAATAATAATAAGCTTTAAGTTAACAAATCCAATATGTAAACTTTATGCTTAAAAGAATCATGCCACATGTAACAAATAATAATCAAACATATTACATAAAAATTATGTAATATTGATATAATTTAATTATCTAGATATTTAACATTTATACACCTAAATAAAAAATTAATGCGATTATTATTATATATGTATTTTTATTTACATTAAATAACATATACATATATTAATGGCATGTGTCAAAGTCTCATTTGGCAATTAATTAATATGTATCAAATCAAATCTTGTATCAAATACAAATACACATAAATTATTAATTGATTACAAAAAATCCCCTAATGCATGTATTTTTGTTTAACCGATTAAACTATTCGAATTAGCTCATTTAATCCGATGAAGTATTATGAATAATCTGTATTATTCATAATGTGTTGCCCAAGTGCTCAACGAGTACACTTCATATTGTGGGACTCTCTAAGTTTAGGTTTATCCTCACGAAATTAAATTTCATGTCCATATTCACCCACTCGTAAATTATGACGACCACATATAATCTCGCTAAACTATGAAAATCGAGGTCATTGCATATGTATAATCCATCTGTCACAGGCTATCAATATTATATTGGGGATATAGATAGGAACGTCAAATCCTTAAGGTATAATACAGTCAACTTTCAAATTTACGATCCTTAAATAACACTCGGAACTCACTTCCGAAGTATACTACGACCATGGATTTACTAGATCGCAAGCACGTTCAAGATACATATGCCCTGTATACAGGACTGACAGATTCTATCTGATACTCACAGGATTGATCTAAATAGATTGATGACGTGACTACCATCAAAGTGTAGAGGATGTCTCATATATCCACAGTGGTATCTCAAGTCGAAAGACCGCTATGCTACTCGACTCGAGAAGATTCCTATTGACATTGGTGTACCATCTATTAGGAAATCTTCGGTGAGTCGTTCAGTGTTTATCAAATAAACACCTACATGTCTATACGAGTCTCCCAAGACTCATGGTTCATTGGGATAAACCATCGGACCAAGTATCGATATACGATATCTACTGGTCTCAACAGATTTTACTAACTGATCTATGCCAGTAAATCTTGACCAAGAGATTTATTTGAGAATATACAACTTGTAGTGACGCTTCCCAATGTCAATTACAAACTACGTTGTAACTGCGCACTACGTTGTAAATCATGTGGTCTTTGTCTAATATATACATATTACTAAATTATATTTAATTTCAATATAATCGTAATTAGATCGAATACGTATATAAAAACAAAAGGTGCAACCATTAAATAAGTAATATTATGGAAAAAGAAATTGTTCGTATTCATGAATCAGACATAAATTCGACCCGGATTGGCACTCCGAGCACCAAACCTAATAATTTCTCCCATTTACTTTAGTGCCAGTCCACAATATCATATACACATCTCAATATGTATCTCATACTTATGGCACTTAAGAGTTCACCTAGCACTCAAGAGGAAGGCAATAACAAGTAGGTCCGCTATTAACATTTTGAGTTTGTCCAATAAACCCAATCGTTTCCCTTAGCCAGCATCATTCATATTTTGTAAAATCTAAGTTATACATCAATATGACTCAGATGCTACATCAATATTGTGCTACAACTATTGACTTGTCTATGTATTTATGGATCAAATTCAAAATACTAAGCAGACAATCGCAAACACAACACTAATATAAAAACTACTAATCTATACGGTCACTATGTGTAGGAGAGAAGCGGGGTTTACCACTATGCCTATGATGTTCGGCGACCACGACATTGTTGGGCTCGTAGCCCGTAGAGAGTACAAAGTAGCCCGCGGGGGATTAAAACAGAGAATAAAGAAGTCGCCACCCATCGTGAACTGGGAAAATACTTAAGGCCGCACGCACCCCTCGCAAGGGAAGACCTCAAACCGTTGGGTTCGGAATGATCCCTTACTTATGCCATTATAATGGACGGGTTCACACAATGGTATAGCCAAGTCTTATGCAATTCATGCAAGATAATTCAAATAAACACACAAATTTGCACACCCATAAACATTAATATAAATAAAAGCAAATTAAATTAAGAAATACAAGGTACGATAACTAGAATCGTAATAACCAAAAGCGGGAAAAACATAAATAAATAAATAGTAAAGAAAAGGGGGGTTAATCACGGTTGTATGAATATTTCCTGAGTGGTACGTGGAGTTGTATCCCAAGTATAAACTGCACTACCGTCCATTCGGATTCGGCTACGAATTTATGTATGGGTTTCCATCCGATATACCACAAGGGATAATAACACACATAGTGTTAGGAAACATAATCCCTAATATATTTACATGTTTGTCCTCTTAGGATCTAACCATACATGTATTACTAGTCCTAGATTTATTTACATGCTAATTGAAATAAATCTAAGTTAATCACAACACAATTGCATACCTTTTATGCTTGTAGAGACCTCTTAATCAAACTTAATTGATTGCTTAACTCAATAAGCAAATGGTCTTATTTATAGGAGGGAAATCAAGTCACTATGTAATCACATGCATTGATTACTATTAATCACATTATTAGGATGCATAATGACCTTTTCTAACCCTTCCAAAAATGTTACCATCATGGGTGTACCATTTGTTCCCCATTTAACATTTTACTAATTGTTGTCACTTAACAACTATTGTTGTTACTTAATTATTTGATTAACAACTCTTGTTGTTTACTTAGTAATGAAATCATTACTAATTGTTGTTATTTAACAACACCACATAATTAACTTAATAATTTCCAACATGAAATTATTACTAATTGTTGTTATTTAACAACACCAAATAATTAACTTAATAATTTCCAAATGAAATTATTACTAATTGTTGTTATTTAACAACACCAAATAATCAACAACAATTAATTTCCAACATCTCCCACTCACACATGATGGGATCAACAATTTTTATTATCTCTACAAGAATAATTCATACTTTGCAATTGTGTCGTGCGACCAGCATACTTCGAGAGCTCACTTGCTATACATCTGTTAGGAATTTATAGCTGCTCGAAAAATGGATAGAACCATAGTGGATTATATATGCAGTATCCTCGATCATTTATCACATTAAATCTCTCTCGATCTCTTTTCGAATGTAATATTTATTTTGTATTCACAATCATGTTTGATCACATAGAATAAAATAATTGGTCGACCAGTGAATACAAGCTAATGTGATATTACTTATATAATGATCTTTCTCCTTTCTTGAATCTCTCAACTTTGATTCAATTCGTTTTTCCAGAGATGTTCTTTCAGATCGAATCTCTCATGATCTTTCAACAACACTCCAAGATAGCGATCATCAAATCTAAGTTTTAAGAAGCAGACAAGAGTGTAAAGGGTACAATGTGAGATTTAAATAATCTCAAGGGTCTCACACAATATCAAGACTGAGATCTTTACTTGTATTACCCTCAATAGCCGCAAATGTACACATGGTATGAAAACATGTGCTATGGTATTCTCTCATTTCCCATGGAGCGCATGTCTCATAAAATACCGTACAGATTATAGTTCAGACAAAACACAATGTCTAACTCATAACTGACATTAAGACAAGTAAGGTGAAACGAACTTATTCACCTTAGGTCATATCACAGAGAAAGTGACCTCATAACGACATTACTTAATTTTCAAGCTTGAGCTCTCTAAATTATCACTTCAGATAATTAGCTTAAAAATTTGTCTCATCTCCCATTAACACAAAGTAATGGAGGCGATTGCCCGTGTGAGAGGGCCAATCATTCTCTTGTCCGACATACTTCTCATACTAACTAATAGTATATTTGTTTAAACAAGTATCAACATAATAACATGTAAGCATTGAATACAAACATCAATGAGTATTTGTTAGATATTATGACCCATAGCGTCACTATTTTGTAAATGATATTGTATTATTGTACAAAATCAACTATGTGATAATGAAATTGCCTTTTGCCGTTTTGTAAAATTATTTACTTTGATATATTAATGGCAAGAGTCCATATGATTAGTTCCGTATTGAGATGAAATGAGACAGTATCAATATAAAAGGTTTAATCATTAAATATCCCTAGTCGGAGTATTATCGAGATCAGACATCGATAATGCGGAATAGACTAGTATTGCACTTGTGCGAGTTGTGATGGCACAACGGCATAGTTCTCATATATTTAAGTATTGGATACTTATGCAAGTGCGATAGGAGGTTGTGTTTTACCGATGGTACGGAAAACAGCTTCGCTCTGGATAGACCCCGCGGAATCCCATTGGTAGTATGTCTGCGTGTCTATGGGAGGCCGCATCAGGGTAGGTGTATATGGTCTTAATCTGAGACTTGCATCGCTAGTACTTGCGACAATCGGTAAACTTTGGTTTTGGTGGTTCGGGGCTTTAACCGGTTCTGTGTACGCCTCTTCTGGGTTTATCGAGAATCGTAGTGTACTGGATGTGATGTCAAGATGGAAGTATCACTTCAGACATATGGAGATGATGATCACGCAGGATACAGAACTAGTACTCTATAAAAGGTTGCAACCGTCGGGACAATATGACCAGGTCAGGATTGTCCGATTTAAAGAGACTAGTTGTTTAATATCCGATATATGTTTCGTACGGGGCAGACACATTTCCAGCCCCAGGCCTAACATGTGATCGTCCGATACTGGATCGATGTACGCGATACTACGGTATACTACGCTTGATAAAGATCTAATATTCCAATAAGAATATTTCTGGAGAATTGGGTAGGCATGGCGCTTTGCTAGAAGCCAACCTTGTCTTGTAAATCGGTAAAAACGTAGTACGAGGTACGTACGTGTTTGGATTATCCAACGACCATATTTACTGTCAACATATCCGGAGATCTCTTGGGTCGCTTCCTGAAGATTCACCTATGATGTTTGATTCGAATTTTATTAATCTTGGATTAATTACGGAGAAACTTTATCTTGGATAAAATGCCTTATTAGGAGAGAGAAATCGATTAATTTGGAATTAATCGATAAAATAATATATTCGATATATTATTAAACGAAATTAGATTTCGACGCGGAATTAAAATCGGATTTTAATTCGGGCAAACGAATTAATTTAGAATTAATTCGTTAGCGATGTGAATAGTAATTTCGCTAGGCGTAATTATTTAATTCACGTCGCGACGGAAATTCGTTAATTCGGAATTAGCGAAACCGAGCCCGAAAGTGTTTGCGGACACATTCGTATTTTGAAACGAGTGGGACCCGCAAATCACATCGCGAAGTCTCATCACTTGACACGACTAGTTGATGGATGTATCTAGTCACCTTTATGGGATGATACATTGTCACTATTCTCAATGTAAGTTGGTGAGGCCATTTAATGGCTTTTGGGAGGGAAAACCTTTTCACGGTTTTTGAAGGGTTTTTTACCAAATATTTTTGGTAATTGTTATCATCATCATTTCACGTTTTTGAAACAAGAAAAGAAAAAAAGAAAACCAAAAGCCTCTCTCCCTCTTCTTCTTCTTGCTCACGCCGTGAGCTTCTACAAGGCAGAAAAATTGTTTTTCATTTCTCCATTTTTGCTAGCACAATGAGGGATCAAAGGAGGTGATAGGGAAACAACCTTGGAGCTTGGAATACTAGAAGACTTGAAGCTTCTCTCCCTCTAGCTCTTGGCCGAAAGTTTCCACCTTGAAGACTCAAGGATTCTCTTCATCATTTTTCGTCACAAGCTTTGTAAGTATGATTCCGCCATGCTTCAAGCTTTGCATGTATAATTTGTGTGTTTCATTGGCTTATACTTTCTTTGGGACTAATTATAGAAACCTACAATAGTATCATGGAGCCATGTTTAAGCATGAAATACATTAGGGTTTATTTGGGGAAAATTGATTGAAGCATGTTCTTGTGAAATTTGATGATAAAGTATGCTTATATGTATGATATATGATGTAATACATGATCAATTTTTAGAAAAATGCATTGGATGATTTTTTCCCCAAAATGGTTGCTTTGGCCGAATGTGGAGGTGCTTCCACTGGTTTGGAATTTTTCATGCACAAGTTCATTAGATGACTTAAGTATGATTATATGTATGATATATGATGTAATACATGATCAATTTTGAGAAAAATGCATTGGATGATTTTTTCCCCAAAATTGATGCTTTGACCGAATGTGGAGGTCCTTCCACTGGATTGAAATTTTTCATGCACAAGTTCATTAGATGACTTAAGTATGATTATATGTATGAAATATGATCTTATACATGATCAATTTTGAGAAAAATGCATTGGATGATTTTTTCCCAAAATTGTTACTTTGACCGAAAATGGAGGTCCTTGCACTGAATTGGAATTTTTGTGTACAAGTTCATTAGATGACTTAAAAATATATACGAATAATTGATTAGTGATTCAATTGGATTGAAAAACAAATCGAACTGCAAAAATCCCTCTTGGCCGAATGCAATATGACATGTTAAAGGATTGATTCTTGTTCAAATAAATGTTGGACATATGTTTTGAACATGATGATTAATAAATTAAATTGGTGTTTTTTGAAATATTTTGATTTAATGAATTAATCATGGATTTACACTTTAATTAATTGAATTTTAAAATTTGGAATATTAAAATTTAATTAATGGGCTTTAATGTTTAATTGGGCCTTATGGGCTTGAAATTGATTTTATGGCATTTAAGGGTGATTCCTTATTTGGGCTTGGTAATTGGGTTTGACCCACATTGACCAAAGCCCAAGCCTTTATAAATCAATTGAAAGCCCATCGGACTTTAATTAAACAAACATTGGATGTTAGTTGGGCTTGGAGACCCAATTAGATAAGATTTAGAATCTAAGTCTTTAAAGCACATTAAAAGTGTAAATATTTAATTTGGAATTAAATAAATTGAATTAGTATTGAATACGACTTAAATTGGATTTAACGAGTAGTTCGATATAATTCGTGAATTCGTACCTTATGTACTTATTCTCAAACGAGTTGGACTCGCGCAAAATCAAACCATTGTTTGAACATTGGATGATCACTTAAACAAAGACTAATTAATTAGATTTGATTGGTTGTATAGCATGTCTTGATTGAATATATATGTATGTGATGAATGAATAGTGTATATCGGATGGATATTAGAAGGAAAGGGTAATTTTAGAAATTATTGTAAATTTAGAATTTATAAATTGGACCTGCGTGTCCAGCCTTATCTCTTTTATCTCTTTGTATTCTCTTCTCACCTAATTCCCCTCAATGTAAATGAGGTTTCTCTTATTGTATTATGTAATGGGTAGAAGTAGAATAATGCTAGCGGGGAGAGGAAAGGGAGTGATTTGTTCTAGGAACAAGTTGTTTTATATATCCATCCGTATATCACTATTAATTTACTTTACGCACTTTATGATGTTTTAGAAGCATGCTTAAGGGTGTATGATGATGAGACCTAACAAAGATAATAAATTGGTTGCCAATTATGCAAAAAATCCCTCAATTTATATTAAGCGATTATCCTTCCATTGAATGATTCTTGTTCAAGATCCAAAATTGGCATTGGTTTGTTGGCCAAAGTCAAGACCTTTGTCAATTGAGGATGTACTTGAATCATGAGAGTTTTGTTCCACATCGGTGTCTTGTCCAAGTTGTGATTTGTTGGCCAAAGTCAAGATCACTTCTTGTCCAACGACATTGATTACGAAACTTTCCTTGTCAATGGGTCCCGCTTAACCGGAATCATTAGGTTTGTTCTGCCAAAGCCAAGGCCTAGATGATTCGGAGGATATGGTTAGGAAAATGTATTAGATACATTGGCATAAGTAAATATACATATGTTTTGGACTTGGATGTCCACCTAACCAGATGTAGGAATTGGATTGGATCCAATTGATCTTTGAGATCTACCTAGTTAAATAGCATACAATTTGTTGGCCAAAGTCAAGATTATGTGTTATTTAACGGGATCCTAGCCCACTAGGAAATAAGATTTCCCGAGTTCTCAACAGAGGGTTAGAGACTTGATAAAAATAGTGGGAGGCTAGTATTGAATTTGCAATTTCATTCAAATACTTAGCCTTACGCGTCTTTCAATTTTATTTCATCTATTTATTAAATTAGTTGGACTAATACATTGTTATTTTTTGTGACAGTTTGACTGTACCCATTTTATCGTTAACTAGATAGTTGGACTATCGTAGTTGAGATGGCAAGCAAGGGAAATGTCCGAGACATCATCATGGGTGACAATGTCTTTAAGGGCACAAACTTCGCTGATTGGGAAATGAACCTAAGGATAGTCCTTGGGGCTGAGAGGATGCTGTACACTATACAGATACCTCTCCCGCCTAAGCCCACTGACCCACTTGAGCTGGAGTTATGGAAAACTCGCAGCGATGATTTTGACACTGCTCAGGCTATTATGTTAGCTTCGATGACTCAGCACTTTCGTCGCCAGAATAAGGACTTGGATCCTTATAACATGATGGCTAGAATGAGAGATCTCCACCGCACCAACAAACGGACGGAGAGGTACGAGTTGGTAAAGAAACTCTTCCGCGCCCGAATGACTGAAGGCGCATCAGTTGAGGCCCACGGGGCTTAAATGATCACCGATATTGATGAGTTGGCCAATATGGGAATAGTCTTGGAGGCTGAGCTGGCCGTAGATTTGATCTTACAGTCACTTCCTGATTCTTGGAAACAAATCATAATCAACTATAAGTTGATGGACACGGATGACTCTCTTGGAGAGCTGTTATCCATCTTGAAGGAGTCTGAAAAAGAACTCCTAAAAGGGGGCAAGCGCGAGGCGCACTATGCATCGACCTCTCACAGGCCAAGGGCTGGGCCCAAAGCTACTGGAGGGGTGAGGAAGAAGAAACATAAGAAAAAGGGTAAAGGCAAGTTGACAAAAGCTTCTGGGAAGCCAATGGACAAGTCTCAAGATGTCTGCCTCAACTGCGGCAAGAAGGGTCAATGGAAACGTGACTGCCGAATGGGCAAGGGACACAGGGAGGATATCAAGGCAGGCAAGGCACTAGCCTCTGATATGTTTGTTATTGAGATAAATATGACTACTTCTAGTTTTAAAAATTGGATTTTTGATTCTGGTTGTGCTGCTCATATATGTACTGATTTGCAGGATCTGCAGAATAGCAGGATGCTTGGCTTCAGGGGAGATTGATCTACGAGTCGGAAACGGAACTCCAGTTGCTATTTTGGCTGTAGGGACTTTTGTTTTGGAATTGCCCTCGGGGCATGTGCTTAAACTTTTGAACTGTTATTATATACCTAGTTTGACTAGGAATATCATATATGTATCTTTGTTAACCCAGCATGGATACACTTTTGTATTTAGAAGCACTGGGTGTTATTTATATAAAAATGATGCAGAAATTTGCACTGCTGTTGCAAATAATGGCCTTTATATTTTGAATATAAATGAATCTCCTAAACATAAAATAACAAAACAAAAGGCTCAAAAGGAGTAATCTAAAAGATGAAGCTTACATGTGGCATTGTCGTCTAGGAAACATAACAAGACTCGCATATCCACACTTCGAAGAGTGGGTACTTGGACGGATTTGATCTTAATTCATATGATGTCTGCGAATCTTGTCTTTTAGGCAAAATGCCTAAATCACCCTTTAGTGGTAAATGTGAACGTGCCACAGAACTGTTAGCCCTCGTTCATAGCGACGTATGTGGGCCCATGTCTAGCCAGGCTAGAGGTGGATATCATTACTTCGTAACCTTTACGGATGATGCATCTCGTTATGGTTATGTGTATCTAATGAGACACAAGTCGGAAACTTTTGAGAATTCAAAGAGTTTCGACACGAAGAAAAAACAAACAGGCAAGAGTATTAAGACATTGCGGTCGGACCGTGGTGGCGAATACTTAAGTTATGAGTTTCAAGATTACTTGAAAGAATATGGTATTCTTTCACAGTGGACTCCTCCTGGAACACCGCAATTAAACGGTGTGTCTGAACGGAGAAACCGTACCTTGTTAGACATGGTAAGGTCGATGATGAGTCGCACTGAGCTACCAATATCCTTCTGGGGATACGCATTAAACAGTGCAGTACTTATTTTGAATAAGGTTCCGTCAAAGTCTGTTGAACAGACTCCATATGAGATATGGACAGGGAGGAAACCAGGTTTCTCTTTCCTGAAGATTTGGGATGCTGGGCATATGTTAAACGTTTGGAAGGTACCAAACTAGAACCCAAATCAGATAAATGCCTTTTCGTGGGATATCCTAAGGAAACCAAAGGATATTACTTCTATCACCCACAAGAGAACAAAGTATTTGTTGCTCTACATGCATTTTTCCTTGAGAAGGAATTCCTAGATGCAGTGGTAAGTGGGAGGAAAGTGGAGCTCGATGAAAATCGTAGTGATACTGTTCCTGGCAATGAATCAACGACGGAACATAAACAGACCATCCAGGATGAGTCTGTACCACAATCTTCATATACACAAGGACCGCGTAGGTCGGAGAGAGTCAGGACGGTACCTGAGAGGTATGGGTTCCTGATCTCGCCTCATGTAGATATTAATCTTATTGAGGATAATGAACCGACTACGTATGAGGAAGCAATACAGAATATTGATTCCGCTTTATGGCAAGAAGCCATGAAGTCCGAGATGGATTCCATGTACGCCAACCAAGTTTGGACACTGGTTGATGCACCAGAAGGCGTAATGCCTATTGGATGCAGATGGATCTTCAAGAAGAAGACCGACATGGATGGCAACGTACAAACGTACAAAGCTAGGCTTGTAGCAAAGGGGTATCGTCAACAATATGGTATTGATTATGACGAAACTTTCTCACCCGTTGCCATGATTAAATCCATTCGGATAATGCTTGCAATAGCTGCATATTTCGATTACGAGATATGGCAGATGGACGTTAAAAACCGCTTTCCTTAACGGAAACCTTTTGGAGGATGTTTATATGCAACAACCTGACGGTTTTATCGTACCTAGACTTGCAAACAAGGTTTGTAAGTTAAATCGATCCATTTATGGATTGAAGCAAGCATCACGGTCATGGAATCAGCGTTTTGATGAGATCATAAAAGAATATGATTTCGTACAAAACGATGATGACCCTTGTGTATACAAGAAGGTTAGTGGGAGAGCACTGACTTTTATTGTCCTTTATGTCGACGACGTATTGCTTATAGGCAATGACATTCCCATGCTAACGTCGGTGAAAGCTTGGCTTTCATTAAAATTCTCCATGAAAGATCTGGGAGAAGCAGCCTTTATTCTGGGAATAAAGATCTACCGGGATAGATCTAGAAAGCTGCTTGGACTCTCCCAGAGTACATATATTGACAAAGTGTTGAAGCGATTCAACATGGATCAATCCAAGAAGGGATTGATGCCAAAGTCGCGTGGTATCCTTCTGTCTAAAGACATGTGTCCTAAGACTAAAGAAGAGAGAGATCATGTATGCCATGATATGTACGCGACCTGATGTGTCATGTGTTTTGAGCATGTGCAGTCGCTATCAGGCCGATCCAGGTGAAGGTCACTGGATGACAGTTAAGAATATCCTTAAGTATCTTAGACGAACTAAGGATGCTTTCTTAATTTATGGAGGTGGAGAACTTGAGGTGTCTGGGTACACCGATGCAAGTTTCCAAACCGACAAGGACGACTTCAAGTCGCAATCGGGGTACATTTTTTGTTTGAATAACGGAGCAGTGAGCTGGAAATCTTCCAAGCAAGATACTGTTGCCGATTCAACAACAGAAGCGGAGTATATTGCTGCGTCAGAAGCAGCAAAGGAGGCAGTTTGGATCCGAAAATTCCTAATCGGATTAGGAGTAGTTCCGTTAGCAGCTGAGCCCGTGCCATTGTATTGTGACAATAACGGGGCTATAGCACAAGCTAAGGAACCAAGGTCTCATCAACGATCCAAGCATGTTCTTCGGCGTTACCATCTGATTCGGGAGATTTACATCGTGGCGATGTAAAAGTCGAGAAGGTCGCATCGGATGACAACATTGCAGATCCGCTGACGAAGGCTGTTCTTCAGGATGTGTTTGAACGACATATACATAGTTCAGGTATTAGATGCTTGAGTGACTGGCTATAGGCCAAGTGGGAGATTGTTAGACATTATGACCCATAGCGTCACTGTTTTGTAAATGATATTGTATTATTGTACAAAATAACTATGTGATAATGAAATTGCCTTTTGCCGTTTTGTAAAATTATTTACTTTGATATATTAATGGCAAAAGTCCATATGATTAGTTCCGTATTGAGATGATATGAGACAGTATCAATATAAAAGGTTTAATCATTAAATATCCCTAGTCGGAGTATTATCGAGATCGGACATCGATAATGCGGAATAGACTAGTATTGCACTTGTGCGAGTTGTGATGGCACAACGGCATAGTTCTCATATATTTAAGTATTGGATACTTATGCAAGTGCGATAGGAGGTTGTGTTTTACCGATGGTACGGAAAACAGCTTCGCTCTGGATAGACCCCGCGGAATCCCATTGGTAGTATGTCTGCGTGTCTATGGGAGGCCGCATCAGGGTAGGTGTATATGGTCTTAACCTGAGACTTGCATCGCTAGTACTTGCGACAATCGGTAAACTTTGGTTTTGGTGGTTCGGGGCTTTAACCGGTTCTGTGTACGCCTCTTCTGGGTTTATCGAGAATCGTAGTGTACTGGATGTGATGTCAAGATGGAAGTATCACTTCAGACATATGGAGATGATGATCACGCAGGATACAGAACTAGTACTCTATAAAAGGTTGCAACCGTCGGGACAATATGACCAGGTCAGGATTGTCCGATTTAAAGAGACTAGTTGTTTGATGTCCGATATATGTTTCGTACGGGGCAGACACATTTCCAGCCCCAGGCCTAACATGTGATCGTCCGATACTGGATCGATGTACGCGATACTACGGTATACTACGCTTGATAAAGATCTAATATTCCAATAAGAATATTTCTGGAGAATTGGGTAGGCATGGCGCTTTGCTAGAAGCCAACCTTGTCTTGTAAATCGGTAAAAACGTAGTACGAGGTACGTACGTGTTCGGATTATCCGACGACCGTATTTACTGCCAACATATCCGGAGATCTCTTGGGTCGCTTCCTGAAGATTCACCTATGATGTTTGATTCGAACTTTATTAATCTTGGATTAATTACGGAGAAACTTTATCTTGGATAAAATGCCTAATTAGGAGAGAGAACGATTAATTTGGAATTAATCGATAAAATAATATATTCGATATATTAAACGAAATTAGATTTCGACGCGGAATTAAAATCGGATTTTAATTCGGGCAAACGAATTAATTTAGAATTAATTCGTTAGCGATGTGAATAGTAATTTCGCTAGGCGTAATTATTTAATTCACGTCGCGACGGAAATTCGTTAATTCGGAATTAGCGAAACCGAGCCCGAAAGTGTTTGCGGACACATTCGTATTTTGAAACGAGTGGGACCCGCAAATCACATCGCGAAGTCTCATCACTTGACACGACTAGTTGATGGATGTATCTAGTCACCTTTATGGATGATACATTGTCACTATTCTCAATGTAAGTTGGTGAGGCCATTTAATGGCTTTTGGGAGGGAAAATTTTCACGGTTTTTGAAGGTTTTTACCAAATATTTTTGGTAATTGTCTCATCATTCATTTCACGTTTTTGAAACAAGAAAGAAAAAAAAGAAAACCAAAAAGCTTCTCTCCCTCTTCTTCTTCTTGCTCACGCCGTGAGCTTCTACAAGCAGCAGAAAAATTGTTTTTCATTTCTCCATTTTTGCTAGCACAATGAGGATCAAAGGAGGTGATAGGGAAAACAACCTTGGAGCTTGGAATATTAGAAGACTTGAAGCTTCTCTCCCTCTTGCTCTTGGCCGAAAGTTTCCACCTTGAAGACTCAAGGATTCTCTTCATCATTTTCGTCACAAGCTTTGTAAGTATGATTCCGCCATGCTTCAAGCTTTGCATGTATTATTTGTGTTTCATTGGCTTATACTTTCTTTGGGACTAATAATAGAAACCTACAGTATTAACATTAGTAAACATTATTTGGGAAAAATACATATCATAATATGTAAGCACATTAACATTACGAAATCCTTTGAGTTTTACTGTCTAACAAAGACATCTCTAGGAACAGGCTTGGTCAATGGATCTGCTACCATTTCTTGTGTAGAAATGTACTTCATGTTTACCTCTTCTCGTGCAACTATGTCTTTCGCAAATTATATTTGGTATCTATATGTTTCGTTTTACAATGGAATTTTTGGTCTTTTGTGTAGGCTATCGCTGCTTCACTATCACAGTTAACTAATACTGGACCAGAAGTTTCATTTGACATACCCAAATGATCCAAGAACTTTTTCAACCACACAGCCTCTTGTACTGCTGATGAAAAGGCCACAAATTCAGCCTCCATTGTGGATAAGGCTATACAAGATTGTTTCTTACTGCTCCATGAAATGGCACCATTGTTTAGCAAGAAAACAAAACCGGAGGTAGATTTTCTTTCATCTGAATCTCCTCCCCAGTCAGCATCAGTAGAGCCTCTCAATTGCAGATCATTTCCTTGATAACACAATGAGTAATCAGCTGTCCCTCTCAGATACCTAAATATTCTTTTAACTGCTTTCCAATGTGCTAGTCCTGGATTGGATTGGTATCTACTTACCATTCCAACAGCGAAACAGATATCAGGTCTTGTACACAACATTGCGTACATTAAACTTCCAACTGCATTTGCATAAGGAACTTTCTTCATTTTTTCCTTTTCCTGTGGAGTTTCAGGACACAATCTACGACTCAAAGCTTCAGTTTTCGTGATAGGAGTATCAATGGGTTTGCAAGCCTGCATTTGGAAGCGTTTAAGAATTTTCCTTATATATGACTCATGTGAAAGAGATAATAAATTCTTTGAACGATTTCTTGAGATCTTAACCCCAAGAATATATGCAGCTTCACCCATATCTTTCATCTCGAAGTTAGATGATAACCATTCTTTAATGTGTTTTACAAACTCCTTATCATTTCCGGCTATAAGTATATCATCCACGTACAAAGATAAGATAATGAACTTATCTTTATCTCTCTTGGTGTACACACAATGATCCTCATCTATCATTGTGAAATCATTCGAAATGATTGTATTGTGGAATCGTATATACCATTGTCTAGACGATTGCTTGAGACCATATATAGACTTTAAAAGTCTATATACTTTCTCCTTTTCATTTTCTTTTATGAAACCTACTGGTTGTTCCATGTAGATTTCTTCATCAAGTTCTCCATTGAGAAAAGCAGTCTTTACATCCATTTGATGTAATTCTAGATCCATACTTGCTACTATAGCCAGAATCAAGCGAATTGAGGTAAACCTTACAACAGGTGAAAAAGTCTCTTCATAGTCAATTCCTTCATGTTGTGTATACCCTTTTGCCACAAGTCGTGCTTTATATCTTTCGATATTGCCATCGGCATTACGCTTTATTTTAAGAACCCATTTGTTCTTAACAGCTTTGCGTCATTTGGGTAGATCAACCAATTCCCAAACTTGGTTGGACCTCATTGACTCCATCTCTTCTTCCATTGCTTTCATCCATTTTTCCTTAGCAGGACACTGAAGAGCCTCTCTTATGTTTCTAGGTTCTTCATCATCTTGAGGTAGAATCATAAAGGTTTCTCCTTCGATATCGAAACGACGTCGATGAATGCCTATACGATTACTACGTCGCAATTGGGATTCTAGTGGTGGAACTGATTCCTCACTTTCGATATTATTCCCATTTGGATCGTGCACATTGCTCCCACTTGGATTATGTACATCACTCCCACTCGGATCACGTAAATGAGACTCGTGTGAAACTAATTCATCATGTTTTCTCAAATTTCTCTCATCACTCCCACTTGAATTAAGTAAACCCGAGTGTTCACCAATCATGTTATCCATGTGATTCTGAGTTTCATATAGAGATAAATCTTGACCTATCTCTCTCTGCTTAGGAAAATCATTTTCTAAAAATGTGATATCTCGTGATTCAAATTCTGTCACACCTCCACTTTCATGTTCACCTATGCAAAATATCCTTTTGATTGTTCAGAATATCTTATGAAGATACTTTTTTTTCCTCTTGAGCCTAACTTTCCATGTTCGTGAGAACGCACATGAACATAAGCCGCACAACCCCAAGGTTTTAGAAAGTGAATATCTGGTTTACGACCTGTCCATAACTCATATGGTGTGGTGGACACAGATTTTGATGGCACTCAGTTAAGTACATATGTGGAAGTTAATAATGCATCACCCCAATAGGTTATAGGCAAATTTGCTTGTGCCATCATAGACCTAACCATCTCAAGTAGAGTTTTATTTCTTCTTTCCGCAACACCATTTTGTTGAGGAGTAGCAGGAGTAGTCAACTGACGACTAATTCCTTTTTCATCACATAATTCTCTGAACTGATCAGATAAGTACTCACGACCACGGTCAGTGCGTAGTGCTTTAATTTTCTTGTCCAATTGATTTTCTGTTAAATTCATAAATTTCTTGAAACATTCTAATGCTTCGGATTTATGAGCAATCAAATAGACATAACCAAAGCGAGTAAAATCATCTATAAATGTGATGAAATAAGATGCTCCATGCCTTGCCCTGACATTCATTGGACCACATATATCAGAATGAATTAATTGTAATGGAAATTCTGCTCTAGTCCCTTTTCCAAATGGTTTTCTCGCAGTTTTTCCTGCCAAGCAATATTCACAGGTTGACAATTCTACCTTCTCAATATTTCCCAGAAAGTCTTCTTTGGCTAATCTGTTCATTCTTTGCTGGCCAATGTGGCCAAGTCTAGCATGCCATACAGTTACATCACTATCATCACTGACAGATGAAGTAACAAACGAAAAACTGGAATTGTGATTAAAACATTCAACATTTAATACAATAAAACCATCCAGAAAATAACCAGAACCATAGTGTATTGTACCTAAGTACAAATCAACACCAAATTTATGGAAGTTCAAATTGAAACCTAAATTAACCAAAACCAACACATAGACTAAATTTCGACGAATTTGTGGAGCAAACAATACATCATGTAGTAGTAAAGTTTTTCCACCATGCATGACTAACTTACATGTTCCTATGCCTTTGACTTCAACCCGTGAGTTGTTGCCAACATATATCCACTTCACCCCAGGTGAAATTCGTCGAAATTCCACGAAGGCATCTCTATCCTTCGCTACATGGTCTGTGACTCCTGAGTCTACAGTCCACAAAGGATTAGATTCAGTTAGAAAGATTGAACTTGAAACACATATTTCATTTAAATATGCACGAAAGGTATTCACCTTTTTAGGCTCAGTGCAGTCACGAGCAAAATGACCTTTCTTACCACAGTTAAAACATTTAACCTTTGCCATGTTTTTCTTTTTGGTAGGACGTTTTCCTTTCCCATGTTGATTGGTTTTCTGTTTCTTTTCTGGATTAGAAGAATTTTGTTGTTTTCCGAACTGGAACCCACCACCATGAAATTTTCTTTTCTTTTTGAAACCCCCAGGTTTGCTAGTTTCTGTCATATACACTTCAGCATTTGACTTAGCAGCCGCAAGGCGGTCGCTTTCTAATTCAAGGTTACGTTTGGCATCATCAAAGGTTTTGATGCTCTCATTGTGGGTCAAATGCATTTTCATATGCTCCCAGCTATTTGGAAGAGAACGAATGACCGCTTGGACTTTCTGTTCATCTGTAAGAACATGTCCAGCATCTGCCAGTTCAGTAATCATGTTTGACATTTGCCTCAAGTGTTTTGACATAGTGAACTCAGGACGTTTCTTGTATGTGTCAAACTTGATTGTCAGTGACCTGAGTTTGGTTATTGAGGTACTACCAAACGTTTCAGCTAGTGTGGACCACATATCCTTAGCCATGTCATATTTCCTGAACTCTTTCATTAGGTCATTATCCATACTACTCAGCAGCGTAATACGGGCAATGGAATTCTTTTTCTTCCAGGCCTCATAAGCCTCTCGGTCTCGCCTGTGTTGGGCCGTAGTGCCCTGTTCAGGTTCATCCATGCTCATTTTCAAAGTTTCAATAACCTCTTGTTCTTCTAGCACATATTGGATTTTCATGCTCCAAATTTCATAATTGTCGCCATTCAGTTTCTCACCCTTGTTGAGTTCAGCAATAATGTTCTTTG
Source organism: Zanthoxylum bungeanum (assembly GCA_019454045.1). Classification (NCBI taxonomy): domain Eukaryota; kingdom Viridiplantae; phylum Streptophyta; class Magnoliopsida; order Sapindales; family Rutaceae; genus Zanthoxylum; species Zanthoxylum bungeanum. Next base: position 3,153 of record SKCR01014175.1, on the reverse strand, counting down.
TTGCGGAAGCCATATTAAAAACACAAAGTTTCTACAGACATTCATGCACAATTGTTAATACTTTTGTTTATTTTATCATGAAATAAATTATGTTTAATAAGATTTTTCAATAGGGTTAGAGTCAAAAGGCCACTATGTGTCCAATCATCATCCAATTACCCAATGTAAAAACATTATCAACATAATCAATCATGTAAAATCATTTTCTAAAAATTACATAAATTCTTAGAACATCTTAATCATGTGACTATTGTACACGACAATCATTGATTTAATTACATAAATTAAATTCAACATGAAACATTCATACATATAAATACAATATTTACATGCCGTAATATAACACACAGAAACAACATGAAAGAAATTAATATTTTACAATAATAATTTTCCCAGTTGTAGAGTCCCAACTCATATATGTTTTTGGATACGAATCCTCAAACTCTTTGGGTAACTCGTAATTGATCTTGGACAGCCATGGAAAACCTATGCCGTAGATACTTACAACGTTTCAAGGACATCGAAGGAAAAATAATATTATTTGCCTTATGCCGTAGATACTGAACCGCTAACTTCTCAATGGCTTTATTATAAGGAACATGTTTTTCCTCACGTTTTACTAATATCCAAATACGAGTAAGTTGTTTTTGCCATATCTTGGGGAGAGTGTTTCTCAGTAATCTGAATCTATTCGGCTGTCCTATCCAATTACCTGCCCAGATAGACTCTTGTAACATGTTATTGAAAGTGATGATATGCGAAATCATATCATCGCTTTCACTCATTCGATATTTATCCATTTCCATCAACATGTCTAATATCATCTCCCGGTCTGTGGGTGTCGTAATCACTTTTACAATTCTTCGAATAATCACCATGATTTTTCTGCAACAAATACAAGAAAAAATCAATACAATGAAACACAAAGTTACATTGACTAAAATAAACATCACAAAGATATTTATCATAAACACAAAGTTTATATGATAAAACAAATTTATCATGGTCGATTAATACAATATGCAAAAAGGATTAGACATTTAACCATGACGGATCGGAATTACCGAAGCAAACCGATACAGACATGACCCACACGGGCCAACACGGTAGTCCACGCGCCATTCACGCGCCCCAGGAGTGGCTCACGTGCTTACACGTGCTTCCACACGCCGGCCACGGGCTCCCACTCGCCCTGACACGCCCGCACGCGCCGGCCAGCCTCGGCCAAAGTTACACGCGCAGACGACATGTCGTCCGCTTGTTCGGTGGTCGTATGACATGTCGATTGGAAATTATAGGTGTAACCGACTTGTCGGTTGCGTGATAAATGGACGACATGTCTTCCATTTGAGCTCTAAGCGTACGACTTGTCGTACACAAATCGGACGACTTGTCATCTGATTTTATAAATATCGGATGACATGTAGTACTGCTCTTCTGGGAGTGTTTTTCTGGGTAAAAACAGATTCAACTAGCCAACTTCTAGGGTCCATATCTTTCTCAATTTTAATCCAAATTAAGCAAATGATATACCAAATTTTCTACAGAGAGTTATTACGACCCAAAGTTGGAAGAAAATCATTTTTTAAAAACAAAAACCAGAAGCATTTTCAACATTTTTCATGCTTGTTCATGCAATTTTTGTGTAATCCAACTAGAAGTCATGCATTTAAGTTCCTGATACCAATGTTAGGAAACATAATCCCTAATATATTTACATGTTTGTCCTCTTAGGATCTAACCATACATGTATTACTAGTCCTAGATTTATTTACATGCTAATTGAAATAAATCTAAGTTAATCACAACACAATTGCATACCTTTTATGCTTGTAGAGACCTCTTAATCCAACTTAATTGATTGCTTAACTCAATAAACAAATGGTCTTATTTATAGGAGGGAAATCAAGTCACTATTTAATCACATGCATTGATTACTATTAATCACATTATTAGGATGCATAATGACCTTTTCTAACCCTTCCAAAAATGTTACTATCATGGGTGTACCATTTGTTCCCCATTTAACATTTTACTAATTGTTGTCACTTAACAACTCTTGTTGTTACTTAATTATTTGATTAACAACTCTTGTTGTTTACTTAGTAATGAAATCATTACTAATTGTTGTTATTTAACAACACCAAATAATTAACTTAATAATTTCCAACATGAAATTATTACTAATTGTTGTTATTTAACAACACCAAATAATTAACTTAATAATTTCCAAATGAAATTATTACTAATTGTTGTTATTTAACAACACCAAATAATCAACAATAATTAATTTCCAACACATAGACATTAATGCGATGTAAATAAAATAATCATAAAATAAAGCATATGCGGATAATGAATGATGAGCGGAAAATATATCAATATTTACCGCCCCTTTTACTTAATATTTTGTTTAGTTTCTCGGGTTTGATGAACGTTTTGATGTGTTTTTGTTTATTTTACAGATAAAATAATATTGGGACACAATGAAATCATTTAGGAAGAAATGTGAGTCAAATAAGGGCAAAACGTGGATTTGACATATTAATTTTGGAGATTGGAAACTTGAAAGGGCATTTTAACGAAGTGCAGTTTTGGAAATTCTAGTTTTGTGCATCTGTCGTATTTTGGGCGTAACCTTTTACTCCGACATCGGATTGAGCTGATTCAAGTTCCAGATTAAAGAAGACTCAAAGATCTACAACTTTGAAAGACAAAATAATTTCGAATTCGGAAGATTTCATGCCCGAAATTGATGTAACATCTAGAAGTGTGTTGTGTGTAATTATTAAAGTCACTTTCAATCATTTTCAAAGCAGAAAAATAAATTAATAAATAATTAATAAAAATTATCAAATCACCACCAAACATAATAAGCAATTAGTGTAGCAATTAATAATGGATTTGGTGGAGCAATTAGTGGAGCAATTGATAATGGATTTGGTGGATGATTTGAAGGAGGCAAAATTTTGCCTATAAATACCAAGCCATTTCATTTGTAAATTCATACTTTCTTCTAAGGAATTCCTTAAGAATCTAAGAAGATTGTATCTTGTTTGTTTATTTATAGCTTTCAGTAATTAATTTCCGCTATCACACTTTCTTTTCTTTACTTTTCAGTTTTTACTTTCCGCAATTTACTTTTACGCACAG